>KZ808424.1:190199-205475 GCA_000696205.2 Oncopeltus fasciatus | reverse complement strand
AAAAGTAAATCTTTGAAATGAAATGAAATGAAATAACAAAACTGAATAAAAAGGAAGAATTTGAGGAAAACGATCAATAATTGGTATTCCCACCTATAGCTCAGATAATTGCTTCCATTCTCCTGCCCATTCCAGCGACTTGGGCTCTTACATGTTGTTCTGGGATGTTGTTCCACTCTTCCACTAACATTTCCCTTAAATCTGCCAAATGTTTTGGGTCTCGGGCGCGGACACTTCTTCCAAGCATGTCCCATAAATGCTCTATTGGGTTCATCTTTGGACTTCTGGGTGGCCAAGCCATAACGTCAATTTCTTCTTGTCTGAGGAAATTTTGCACTGATCGAGCAACGTGAGGTCGGGCATTATCGTGCATAAAAATAAAGTTACCTGCGATATTTCTGGCGAAAGGTATTACATGTGGCTCAAGTACCTCCCTAATGTACCTGTCAGCAGTTATAGAGCCACGGTTCACAAGAACCAACTCTGTACGGGAGTTTAAATTTATGCCCCCCCACACCATCACTGACCCACCACCAAACGCAACCCTTGGAGAAAAAGTGCATGGAGCATACCTCTCTCCCCGCCTTCGCCATACCTTTTCCCGTCCATCTGGAGATCGGAGACAGAATCTTGACTCATCGCTGAATAATACGAGGCTCCAATCTTCCTGAGTCCAGTTTAGGTGCTCCCGAGCAAACCTCAAGCGCTCAACCCGGTGTTCCCTGGAGAGAAGAGGTCCAGTAGCTGAAGGATGGGAGGTCAATCCATAATCGTTGAGTCGTCTTCTCACGGTTCGCTCTGAAATTTGCACATTCCTGAACCTCTGGAGGAGACCACGCAGACTGTTACCAGTTGATCGGCGATCCCGAAGAGCATGCAGTTGCAAAAATCTCTCGTCACGGTGGGAAGTTGACCTCGGACGGCCTTGTCCGACTCTTCTTGTATGCCCTCCAGTTCGACGGTGCCTATTAAGCACCCTGGACACTACGGATTGTGACCGCTGGAGCCGTTGCGCAATATGCCTTTGAGAAAACCCTTCTTCACTCAAAGCAACAGCACGAATTGATTCCTCTTCGGTCAATGCTCTTCTGTTGGCCATCACAACGTTCTTACTAAACTCACAAGTAAAAACTAAAGTCTCTTAAATGTTAGAAAATCTTCAATAAGATGAATCTTTGCTAACAACTAACCATTTACTGATAGGAAGAAAGAAAAGAAGTGGATTAACTGACCCTTTTCTCCATAAACGGGTGGGAATATAAACAGGTACAGGATTAACTGGATAAGATACAACACAAAGTCCAGTCTGGGGAAATGGAATTTCTATTTTCATCTCTTATGTAATAATAATATAAATATTTGTAAGTGATCCTTTAATTTTGTCCGGCAGTGTATTTCCATTTAAATAAATATAAATCTACTTGAAGCTAAAAAGAAATAGAGTTTTCATTTTTGTAGTAATAATTGTTTCGAATACAACGAAACGAAGAAATAAATTCAACAAACAACATTTTCTAAGAGAGTATTTCCCTTTGAAATTGTTGTTAGAAAATTACTCCTAAAAATGAGCTTCTTCCAAATGAAAATCAAGCTATTCGCGTTTGTTCCATGATGTGACTAATGAGAATATTTTACAGATCTTCACCGATCCTGCATTGCTAATGGATGAGTGCGGATCCGTTGGAATTCTTCAAATTTTTACTTTTGTGAATAACTTGATACCATGCATACAATATTTGTTTTTGTGATTAAACAAAAAACATTTATTCAAAACATTAAAAACAGTGTACGTCATCCTATAGCAAGAAGACTTTATTGATTTAGGAAATTTTTATATGTGCGGCCGTTAGTAGATAAAACTACTTGGAACACTCAGTTGTTCACACTTCTCCCCTATCGCCAGTGCTTTAATGTTATCTCTTTCCTACACATGCGGCGGTAAGGACTCAGATGGGGAGAGGATGAAAGAGAAGAGGCGACAGCACGGGCTTTGTCGGGGGCAAACACAAAATTCCATTGGCTGAGGGGAAGAGAAGCCATAATGGAATAAGTTTGTAATTAAAAGGCTCCCCTCCTTCCATCCCCCGAAATGTTGGAAGGGGAGTGATAATTTCCTTCGCGGTATTTCTTTCCTTCGCCACGACAGGGAGGGTCCTCAAAGGCTTCCTTCGCCGCAAAACATGACCAACCCTCAAAACTTAGACTTTCAAAGTGTTCGACAGCGTCTCCTTTCGCCTTCACCAACATCAATTCATCATTTATGGGGAGGAAATAGCTTCCAGTGGTAACACCCGTCAGACCTGTCCAAATTTTTGGTGATAAAAAGGAGTTAATGTCAGCCCTTTCAGTAGACCTCTCTCCAGGAAATCAAACAATTCACCTTAGTAACAAGGCTTAACTCTTAAAAAGATTCTAATCCTTCAGTATAGTACAAAATATATGTTTAAAGTAACGTTTAAATTATACTATTAGATCTTATCCATTATCCAGATATTACATATCGGTAGCATATTTAGGATTTGTCACTTCCTGATATTTATTTATATTATTATATAAAATGTTCATAGATATTATACAAGAAATGCAAGGGAGTTAGAATAAAAATCTTGCTACCTCAGTTTTATTCTACCTTGCATTACTTGTATAANTATTATTTAATAAATTATATATACATATATATATAATTAAAAACCTGTTTCCATAGAATTTCATAATTTGATGCCACATAAGAGAAAAATGGCTTTTCGTGAAAATAGGGAAGAAAATATATAGCGATAAATGCTTGTTAAGAAAGAGAGGGAGAGAGAGAGTGAGTGAGTGAGAGAGAATAAAATATGCGTGAAGAAGAACAGATGATAATGAAGAGCCCAATTGTGCAGAAGGAAAGGATGGGCTAAGCGGATGAGACCGACGTAAAGGAATGGGGAGGGATTAATAAAGGAAGATTAGGAAGATGAGATGGGGGAGAGCGCTGATAGAGTGAGCGGCTCGAGAGGGAGAACACGAGAGGAAGCAAGACAGATGGAAGAAGAGGATGGGGTGAGGCGGATGGGGATGAAGCAATGTGACAATAACCACACCTATAATCTGTCCTCTCCTCCTCTATCATTTGGTAGGAAGGGTGTTCTCCACCACTCCCTTCCGCTCTCTAGCTCTCACTTCATAGTAAACAAAAATGTTCACGTCCAAACAGCAATAGCGAGAGATCTATAGTTGGAAAGGTTTATTATTAGAATAATTTAAAACTTTTTTGGGGGGGGGAGGGGGAATACAAATTCGTAAGTCGCTTGGGGGTGAAGGGGAGAACAGAGGCCAGAAAAAAGGACCCAAATGGCTACACCCCCGGCGCCAGAATTGGCGGAGACTCCACCCGGACATCTCTCTCTCTCATCATCTCTTGATTTTATAGAAAGTAAATTAATACAATATATATTACTATGCCATGGGCGAAACCTCTCATACTTACATATTTTATTATTGAAATGTATAATGTAACGTATACAGGTAACCTTTATCAACGACTTAAGTATAGAGGTTGAGCAATGAAAAAAATTTACAAGGCACTGAAGATGATGGTATACAATGTAATCACTAGGCCGAAACTAATTTATGGTAGTGAAATATGGGCATTAACAAATGTCCTGGAGGGCAAAATTGGAAGACTCGGTCGTAAAGTCCCCCAGTCAATGACGAGTCCCAAATGGGATGGAAACTATGGGCTATGGAGGCGGAAGACAATAGAGGTGCTGTACATCCATGTACTTTCTATGGATTGTACAAGATGTGAAAAGAGCAATGTTACGAGGAACAGAACTTGAGGCAAGACGGGTGTCCATGACGGAAATTGAGCAGTAGTCCGGACTAAAGGAAAACAGAGAATGGAATAGGATGAAAGGATAATGAAATGGGGAATTTAACGTAGAAAAAGAACTAAGGATCTACAAGAGCCAACCGAAAAAAATATATTTTGCATTAGTTCATCGAGTTTTGAAAAGAATACTGTGAAACGTTGTATTATTCTTCAAACTTATCGCAACATACTTCCATTTGTTTTTACAGTATTTTTGAAGAACTTTCATTGGAATCATAAATTACATAATGACATTTTTCCTCTCCCCCCTCCCCCCGCAAAATAAAGAATAATTTTTACAAGTACTGCATATTATGAATAGCTTTACATTAAGTAAAACTTATTTATTTTGACGTTTTAAAAGATAATATTAATATTGTATTGGATAGTTAAATCTTTGCTTTCAATTTATTGGAATTTTTTCTTGTTACAGATAGTCACAAGGAATATGAGGCATCTCTTCCGTTGACTGCATCCATGGGGCATTCGGTTTGTTGACAACTGGTATGTAATATTAAATTTTACAATTTTTTTTCAAATATATATATATAAATAACATGTTATATATAACGATATTGACAACAATTTTACAAGTTTAATAAGCCATAAACTCAAGACTGATAATGTAATTTGAGAATACACATATAATATAGAATGTTTGCAAAATTATTAGTTTGGTCCCACCCTGTATGCATACATAGACCTTATATAAATATGGTTTATATGTGTATTTAAGAAAATATCATTTAATATTACAAAATAACTATATGTATACAATACAGTTATCAACATTCATACAATGTGGAATGTTATATGGAATATTCTATTCACGGCGCACAGCGTATGCCATTCTGAAACACAACACATACATGCTGGATTGCCACACTGGAAGTTAACTTATGCTGAGCTCCGTTTTATTGTATAGAATAAAACGAAAACACTAATTTATAACACGAACATTTAATACACATTATAAAATATATTGTAATGCTTTTAGTAATAAAAATTTGCCTGAAACTTAATTATCTATGTTTACTAATAATCCCTTTACTTATAAGGTTCTATTCAAATTTCATTTATTAAAAATAATTTATTAATGTTTAGTTGCGAAATAAATATGATTAATATTAATATTTTATTTAATATATCCATTCTTTCTTTTTAAAATATATATTACACGTACGTAAAATAACGCTGTTAAAATTTAAATTATATGTACTGACGTATAACGGAGTTAAAACAATAACTTCGGTATAAAATACAAAGATTTATCGGAAATATTTTTATTTATTTTATATGTAATAAAAATACATTGAAGGCTACATAGTTGGGTATCCTTCAATCAATAAATTCTGTGGATATTGACGCGAATGCTGAAGGAATAAAAATGTACAGAGACGATTTAAGCCTCTTGATAATCAGTTAAATGAGGAAATTTGCATTTGACCATGCTGAAAATATACCCACCGGTGCAAGAATTTCTACTGTATCCTACATCCTCTCGTGACGTCAGACTCTTCACACGTGTCTCTCCCTTGAAAGAAAGTCACACGTTTGCCAGCGCCATGCTCTACTTATGAGTAGTTTCGGTGAACCTCACCATCCTCAGAGCAGAATACCTAATAACCAGAAGCTCTCATTTTAAAAGTGAGCTGTTTACTCTCAATTTCCCCATATGGATTTTTAATTTACGATCAGTTTCTAAGAANTAAATAATATATACATATATAGATGGTGAATTTCACTGGATACAAAATCTTACAAGAATACAGTATTTATTTTTTTATCTCTTTAAAATTATTAGGGAGGCACATCTTTGATGAAACATACATAAAACACTGTTTTTTTTTGTTTTTTTTTCAAGTTGGGAAACTATTGTTTATAGGCTTAATATTTTAAAGGGGTGGGGTTGAGGACCATTGGTTACCGCACATAAATGTGACGCTATCGATTCGAGGACCGCAGTGAACCAAGTCGATTGTGAAATTGCCTTATCGATATTCATCATTCGCATCACTGCCCATTTGTAGAATGTAAATTACATGAATAATGACGGCTACTTCACGCCATCTGTTATCTCTCTGCAATGAATTTAGCAGGCATTTAGTTAAATTACGGTTGTCAGCACGAAGAGTACTAATGAGAGCATGTGTGTATATGTGTGTGTGATTATGTTAAAGTAATGTTACAGCGAGGCCATCATTAAAGTCTCTAGAAGCCAGGAGTCCTAATAATATATGCTATCGTGTGCACAATCTGGTTTTAGCTTGAGCTTTCATCATTAAAGAAATGCCTTTAACTCAATTACAAAAATCATCTTGTTAATGTGGGTACAAAATACAAAAGGCACCAAGAAAAATCTAATTTTAAATTCAGTCGGAACTAACTGTGAAGTTAATCAAGAATTAGTCTTTTAAACTTAGAAGGGGCGCCAGGCTAGCTCAGGGGATCCGTACGGGTCTCGCAATCTTGACGCCGCGGGTTCAAATCCCGCCCAGGTCAATCTTTTTATTTATAATATAGAAGCTTGTCCTGAGCCATGGGTGTTTAAAATGGGGTGGCAACCTGTAGATAGCCCCTCCCTCCAATGACCCTAAGTGGTTGCAAGGGAGGCTAACAGAGCAAAAAAAAAAACAGCAAATTCTTTATTATGTTTAGAAAAATAATATTTCTGAAAATTATGTATTATATCATATTGAAAGTCGCCATAATAAGCTTGAATTTTAACCCTACGTAAGGAATTTGTTTATGCATTAAAATAAAAATAAAAATTTATTAAAATCATTTATTAAATCATCATTTATTGCTGAGACTGATGGTTGTCAATGGGGTTGTAATAATTGAAGTCTTCTTTACACTTAACCAATTTATTTGGTCTTAGCCACTTTCGTAAGGCACTTGCTTACACCTTCCTAGCCATGACTTTTCATCAATGTCTCTCAGTCATGAAAAGTCAAAGTCTCTGCAGGGAAGGAAACGGCTCTGAAGATGGATATTATGCCTTCTGAAAGCGGCTAAGCCCATATAAATTGGCTAAGTGTGAAGATGACTTCAGTTATTACAACTCCAATATATAAATTATTTAGTTCCATTAAAATCAGAAAATATTGATTAGGATAATATGGGAATAAGATCAGTATTAGAGATAATCAGAGGTCGCGATGAACAAAACTAGAAGAGTTAGATTTCTCAGTTGCATTGATAATCTCGGACATATTTACTATGTTTTTTGTTGAGGCAGGAGGTAAAGAAAATCCTTGTCATATGACAGTTCCTTGAAAATGCCTTTCACTTATCACTTAACACTTATCAGAAATTGTTATCCGAATTTTGTAAAACGATCATTATGAATGCGATAGGAAATGTCCTGTCACACAGGAGCTAATATAATTCTATTTACTAATAACTGAGCTTTATAACTATAACTCGAATATCAGTTTATCAAACAAATCACGTTTTTCTTACCTCGGAGTAATCTCTATACCTGCAATTCTAACTTTAATATTCAGTACCGTGATTCGGTGAGTTTTGAAAATCATTATAACTGATAAATTTAACATTTTAAGTCACGTGTAAGCACCCTGTTATTTTGGATGGAATTGTGTCGTCACAAGTGAGAGGTTTTCAAGTTCATAGACACTTCTGGCAACTTATTATTTCATGATTAATTTTAAAACCTTAAAATTATCACTTGACATTCAAATGAAACGATTTAGAATAACAGCAAATACTACTGATGCAATAGCAATATTTACGAATTCGTGCTCAACTAAATGTAAATAAATATAAACAAAACATATAATATAATTTATAACAGCTTTAAATGATCAACAATAATCACTCATTACTAGTATGTAATTCAGTAGTAATGACTTATTATTACTCAGTGTACTACTAAGAGGTAAATAAATAAATAGCTCAAAGCTAGGCTACTTAACTATTTACAGTCAAAGGAAAAATAATAGTTCTAAGGGGACAGCCATACTATGCGACATTTCTTCGAGAAAACCACTTTTATTAGCTGAACACCCAATGTCGACACAGTTTCGGTACGGTCGAAAGCTTCCTATCTCACAACAAAAAAAACCAGGTTACTTACTATAATGATGATCTATCATATTCTCAATAATAACAAATCCTTTTTTTTTTCTTCATAAACAATGTATTTTTTTTTTAATTTAAATTTGGAATTTTTACTACTTATATAACATAAGAAATCTTCAAAATGAAATAACTCACAAACTCATATTTAAAAAAATCTTAACATCTTAATTTAAACATTGTAACAAATCTGTTGGTAAATATCGAAAATATACAGAAGATTTTTTTTTTTTTTGAGATTCAATGATTGCATTAAAATTAAAATGATTGTATAATGGCAACCAGTTATACTGTCCGATAGACAATAATCTTTGTCAGATCAGACAAATCAAGCTGTGATTATGGTAGATAAATTTCTAAATTATATTCTCTCCGCACAAATATGTTTTCAAACAAACTATTTTCAAGAATTTCAATAAAATTAATATCCCCTTCCTGCGAATACCGTACTTCCACTTTCTGTTGCGCAGGGCCGTGAAGAGATTTCTTCCAAAAGCCGATTCTTGTCTTCAACATTTTCTTGCGGGAAGTGATCTGCTTAAATCTGACATTACGGCTTAGTATACTCCTCTTTCTCATTGCGGACTTTTAGCGGATTTCTCGTAAGTAAAGCAAGTTATTCACGTTAGAACAACAAGCATTAAGTAACTTTTTACAGATCTTGACGTTAACTACAAAGAAAAAGCTAAAAATATAGCCAGTTGAAAATAACCGATAGAGAAGAGTGGTATAGATGGACACTTAAATTTAAAGCCCCGTTTAATTTGCAATTATTAGCGTTAAGATGATAATATTTTTAAGATTTATATTTTTTTATGACCTTTATTTACATATAATATTCTGTTTAAAATAAATTTTAAAAGTTGTAATTTGATTACAATGAATAATAAGTTTTAAAAAATTACATTAATGAAAGTCACATGAGGAGAGAGGGTGACCAGTGACACCACTCTCAAACATTTATATTATTTAAAAATTTTCCCAAAAAACTCACTATAAAAAATTAACAAAAAATTAAATTTCTAGTTTTGGTCGATCTATTTATTTTTGAAACATAAAAACCAAATCATTATTTAAGCTTCCTAATGTAAGCGGTCGAACGAACTCATTTTAAAACAACCAAGTTCAATCAATGAAAAATTTCACTGACATTAATGGCCAAAAACCTAAAGGCCTAGTCTGAAAGGTTAGTCTGAAAGCATTAAAGGAGGAGAGAGATTTTAGATAAAGACCAATATTTATAAACGTATTATCTTCGTTGTAATTTGGGGGGAGGAAAATTCTTTAAATATCAACTTCGGTGCAAAACTTTATTTCCCAATTCAAATGAAGAGTAAATGGAGAGTTTTTTTTATTAGTAGATATTATTATTATATGTTTTTGTTGGGGTTCGGTCAAGGTAGATCCAAAAAAAAAATTCAAATTTAAAAAAAATGTCAATTTTTTAAATTTGAATTTTTTTTTTTGGATCTACCTTGACCGAACCCCAACAAAAGAACATCTAATTTATTTCCCAATACTTATACCATATAATATTTTTGCGAAAAAGGCATATTAAGGGATATATTAAGGATTTTAGTAAAGAATATGGAGGGCTTCCCACATTCTTCAACACCAAAATGTCCAATACAAGACTTTACGTTGCACACTGCTCTCACCGGCTTCAAAAATCAAATAAGTCATATACTCTCATCTTAGTCAATCTTCACTAAAACATGGGAAATTCGCATAGTTTACGTTGCATTAGACTAAAGGACTTTTCTTCCATTACAAATGCATACTCCTATCTATTCAATTTTGCGTTGATATATCTAAATACAATTTTTAGACCCGTACTTCTTCTGCAAAACATTCCAATCAACTACATGAACTCAGAATATGTAAATTTTAATCTCTTTATTTTAATGATTGTTTACCGGAAGACTGTTTTTTAAAATTGAAATGCAATTATAGTTTTTCTCTTATCTATTCTTTATTTGCCCCCCAAAGGACTATAAATGTCCTTAATTGAGTCATTTGTCTATTTTGAAAAAAAAAAAGCTATTAAATGAGGTTCACCGTCAAGTGTGTCATAAAAAACCACAAGTAATTATAGTCGAACAGATCATAACTTCTTCCTTTTAATAGTTTTAGCAGTATCGTCTCTGGGTGATTGCGTTCTTGAGGCCTTACACGCGGTGGAGTCACATTTGCATACTCCCCGGAGTGAAGGGAGTGGGTTAATGTCGTGGGGTGCGGTTTCTTGCGCGGATTCGTATGTCTGTGTTTGAGTGCTCGTTCTCGCTCGCAAGGCTTTCGTGCTCGTAAAGTCCGACTAGACGTCGGAGGCAATGCCGTTCCAGAGGTACAAGAAGCCGACATACCGGTAAGCCAAAGGTAATTAAGTACTCTTCTAAAAATTACAGCGTATCTCCCCTGTCTATTAGGTATATATCAATCTATCTAGATATAAGATTTTACCCATATATATATATATAATCACTTANAGAGTATAGATTATTAGTTATGTTCTTTGAATTTTGTGTGTTAAAGCAAATAATTTCATTGTTTTATTTATTTATTTATTTAAAAATATGGTACATTTTTATTACAACAATTTAAAAAATTCCATTCACATGTCACCGTAAAAATAAATAAAGCAAATAAAGAACTTTGAAGAGAAATTCACAATACAGAATTCACTATTCTGGATTAGTTTTAATCCTGTCTTCATTAATTTATATCAGTCAAAATAATATAGTTCTAATCAGAAATTATATTTTACAACATATATTTTCTAAACGACTCCCATGAGCTACCCTAGTGCCCCAAAGTAGGTGTTTCATATCTACAACAAACTTCCCTTTCATTCTAGCCCTTTATTCGCTCTTGTTCCATCTGATTTTCGTTTTCTCCCCTATATGCTTATCTCGCCCTGCCTCCCCCTCCAACCTTCTTAGGCTCAAATTCCATGTTCCTCTCCCAGGTCTAACTTCCTCTCCTCATTACCCCTCCAGCACATTTCACATCAACTATGTCCCCTCTCCTATTCCTCCCTCTCCCCATCCACTCTATGTGCCCCGGCCAACTAATCCTCCCTCCCTCCCCTACTCCGTAATTAAAACCCACCTTAAATCCCCTCAGTAGAAAATTAATTTCAGTAAAGGCCGCTCTGAACTCCCCCTTAATTTGAAGGTATATCCCCAGTTAGTCCAACCCTGACGGGGTGTGTGCTCCAAGACCGGGACACCATTACCATGTAATCACCAGGCTGAGGTAAACTACCACGATATACTGAGATAATTAATATGTAAAAATAATAAACATAATTCTGATAAATTACTACAATAACTACTAAGAAGTTACAATAACAATAAATAAGAAGAGAATAAAATGTAATATAATCTTTCTTTTAATGAACCTAAAACTAATTTATTTGCATTGCCTTTTTTGTAGATAGCCTTCTTATGAATAATACATTTATACAAATAGGACAGACATACTATTTGGAACAATAGCAAAGACATACTATTTGGAAATTTTAATAGATGTACATTTTTTTTTGGAAACTGATTTCTAGAAAATATCTTTCATTATGTAATCTATTTCATTTAGATCAATCAATACATCATAGCTAGTCAATATTTTAATTAATATTATAAGCGAGTTTATGCAACACCATTTGGGTGCAAAATCAGTAATACACCGTGAATAAGTACGAACTTTAAGAGATTGATTGTTTTGAGAGAAATTTGAAAAGTAAGTTGAATCCAACATAGCGATCAGCTACTACTTTTCAATGGGGCAAGTTTCTTCATAAAATCGTATCGAGTACAAAGTAAGACTACAATAATGTCCGTTCGGAGTTATTTCGAATTATATTTACTCAAAAGATCTTTATTGGGAGGGACGTATAGTAAAGCACGTGTCTCTAACAAGCACTTGCACTAGCAGCCGTCAATAACTAACTTTAACGAATCGACGTATCGAAAGACGGACTCCTTTCATCCTCGGCTCGCTTGACGTCCAAATGACGATTGGACGTCTAAGGGTATTTCTAGGATGTTTGAGGAGTGAATATTTGAAATTCAAGAGACACGCGACCCAAGTGAGGGGTGGCAGTGGGCCAGGGACTAACGCCATTTTTAGTGAGCTAAGTGAACGAATTTGAGATAAATCAATAACTGAGTTCGTAATCGTAATCTATATAAGGGATTAAAATCTATTCTAAAACAAACTATTAGCAATATACAATTCAAAATACTTTATGTCGAATAATAAAGTGAACGGAGATATGTGAACTAAAGACCAAACTAGAATACTGTCCTAAAATATTCTAGAAAAACTGTCTCGCCAAACAAAATAAGTCAACGTCACAAAATATAAGCAGATATAAGTTTGGCCTAAAAAACGACTCAAACCAAGGCATCAGAGGGTCAGAGGAAATCTAGTCTCATTATTATCTCAAGCTGCGATCCTGGAATTCGGGAGCCTAAATTAAGATTTATTATTTCAGCAACCTTAACTGAACTATAAATTCTTGTAGGAAAACTGTTATATGTATATAATCTCTCTCACAAAAACTTACGTACATTTCGTACTTTTATAGAATTATGGGAGTGTCCTCTATTGAAGGTTCTTATAGCACAATGAAGTGAACTGTCATAAAGAACAGGTACAGAGAACTACTCAAACCAAAGCAGTGCAGGAAGACTCAAAAGGAGTCCTGCTGAACGATACTGGAATACTCTACTGAACGTTCAGCAGTTCAGTGGAAGTGACAGCGCGGTGCACTGAGAGAGCGCCGAGTGCAGCTCGCCCAATCGATATCTCTAATGAGCCGATTGATGATACGCGGCCTGCTGCACACCTCCCTCTCATTTGTCAACTCACAATAACATTTCCCTCTCAATAACCTTCCCCTCTCAATAACCAAAGCCAACTTAATTATCCTACAACTGTTTTTTTTTTATCTTTTAATAAACTCCACTTAAATAACAACAAAAAGCACCTTTCATATTTCATCCTTCAACAGTTAAAAGGCTAGAAAAATAACTATAGATAATGTGTACAATATATTGATTTTGAATTATTATAAAATATACTTACTCTTGAACTAGAAAAATGTTGAACATACTTCCTAATGCCTTCCAATCACACCTTGTCTGTACATTTTTGAAGATAAAATTTTTAAATCAAATAACTTATTTCTTTATTTGTAAATTTAGAGATTATTATTTTGAATCTTGCCTTTCAGGTAGTTTTATTTCCGCCACAAGTTGGAGAAATTGGCGGGGTGGGGAAGGGCCGGCCACAGAATGACTGCAATCTCCTCTAAAACGGGCCTGGTGATAATGAAGGGAGGAAAACCTGAGGCCTCCAGGGGGTATTTTCTTCCTGGGGGTGAGATCTGCCTTATGTAAATACACCTTCCAGGAGTACTACGCATTCCAACCAACCCCCAACCCCTGTTAATGGCCTTTCTCAAGAAACTATGCCTATACAAATAACGGCCTACAGCCTGAGATATCATTGCTCCTAAATCTGTCATGGAGATTTGTAATTTTACCTATTTTTCCTTATTTGTAAGTCATCAAGTATCGGGTAGAGATAAAAAAAGCAATTTTATTTTAATATATGGCGATACCGTCCTTTATCTCTTTTTAATCTTTATTCAGTGAAGAAATACTAAGAAGAGTTTGGAAAAAAGAGTCCAGAGAATATTAAACTTATAAAGTTATTTATAAATAAGTTTTTATTTATTTAATCAGTCAGAAGTTCATGGATTTCAAGAATTATTATGGCTTAAATTGTAAGCCATTCTCAGGGCTATCATGAACGTGAGAGGGTACGCAGTGCCACCTAGATCAAGTGTTCATAATTTTAAGTCCTGAAAATTTGATCCAGGTGGCACGACTAGCCCTCTCGCCTTCACGATAGCCCTGAAGATGGCTTACAATCTAAGCCAAAAAATTCGTAAGCCGAAACNTAATCCCATGTAAATTTTAACAATTTTTATTCTGTTCCCTTGCACTAAAAATTGTCAATGTTCATTTTAATCCATTTTAAGGAATATATTTAAGAATGTACCTGGGAGGATTAATAAGCTTCTTCTATTAATAAATAAAAATCCTAATTCACTATTTGATCCTCTTTTGGTTGGATTTGTTTGCTGATAACGTCAATCAGTTTCAGGAGGCAAAGGGCCCTTAAGTTTGAGTAAATTAAAAAATGGATTTCCGATATTGTTAGCTTTAAAAAAAATACTGATCATAGTTGTTTCATTTTATAAAATTTATTTCCTGTAACATTTTATAAAAAGCACATGTTAATGAAAATATTTTAATCTAATTTAAAGATTTAGTTTTACCCTATATTTCTCATTTCCATAACAGTTGCAGGATAATATTCTCCAACAACACCCATTTCCGTCTTTGATGAAAATATCTGTTATGGATGAGTTCCAGCTTCATATTTTAAATATCTTCATTTTCTTCATAGAACGAGAAAGCATTGTGTGGAAATCTTCCAACCAGATTTTTGTTTCTTTTGAAGATATTTATTTGACTGGGGATATAACATGTTTTGAAGGAATGTAATCACATGATAAAGAGCTATCGAGAACAGCATGTAAGCTGCTGTTAGAGTAAAAAAGCTTTGAATAATGTTTTTTATCACATTAATAATTATACTTAATACGGATAGTTTTATACCGTGGAGTTTATTAGTTAAGAAATTAGTTATTTGTTGAGGCTCGGTCAATATTGATTAAAAAAAAATACAATTTAAAATATTTTTTGTTGTCTGCCGACATTTCGGCTCTCCAGGGCTATCATGTAGGCGAGAGAGGACTTAATGTCACCTGGAACAAATCTATCAATCATGAAGGTGTGATCCAGGTTACAACACGTCTTCATGACTATTTATATCAATGTTTAATGAAAGATGGATATCTCGTTTAGATTACACGAATGTGTAACATTATGACGAATGTTTTACAATACTAAATCTAATTGGAATCCTCCTCTTGATTATTATTTATTTTAATATTATTTGCTATACCAATTTTTATTTTCTTTGTTATATAGTGTTTAGTACATATGTTCTTGACCTATTTCAGCAAATCTAATGCAAAACGAGTATGTATTAAAGACAAAAATTGATTATGCTGATTCGAATATTTTGTCGTTCCCATATAGTTTATGTCTGTAACAAGAGTGATTCAAATTTTAATTAATTTGTTTTAAAAAATTGAATGTATCCTTCATATTAGATATCGTTATTATTATCGATCGTTCATTATTGATGTATTTGAGTGTATATTTACATATATATATTTATTTATA
>KZ808424.1:147355-174040 GCA_000696205.2 Oncopeltus fasciatus | reverse complement strand
TATATATATATTTAAAAATTATCTAAAAATAAATACAAACATAAAGTAGCAAATATTAAACTAAATAATCGTGATACCTGATAATTATGATTTTTTTAATGTGAAAAAAATGTGAAAGGCAATAAGTTTACTATTGAATATTACGAAAATTTTGTATAAATAAATTACAATACATATTAAGAAAGATAGCAAGATAAAGAGTGTTGAACAGTCCGCCTCCTTTCAGTTTAGAGGACGAAACTATTTTTCTGAATGAAAATATAAGTTTGTTAATAACTGAATTCAGCGAAAAGGAGAGGGGTTAGTTTGATTGTAGAAAAACCAAATTGAATGTTGATAATAACTACGTTTTAATTAGGGCTGAAAAAGCATTCATGGAACATAATGGAAGTAAAGTATCACTTTTATAATTATAAAATTATCTATTGGCAATATATTGTTCTTATAAACTTATAAAATGATTAAATTACTCTCATTTTTGTTTAGGTTCACCAATATAGAGTCTTGGGAAATTTTTTAATTCAGAGTTATTGAGTGAAATAATTGTATGCTGTGTAATATAAATAAATACTCTTTTTATCCAACACCGGCCTAGGCTGATTATTTTTTTATAATTTTAAAAATTTTAAGATAAAGAAAAAGCTTTAGTCCCTTATTTAGGTTACAGATAAATGCATCTGAAGAAATATTCTGCATTGACTTTCTTGGTAAAAGACAAATGCTCTTCAGGAAATCGACATTGCAGTACATGTTATGAATATCTCTCAAAAATCTTAATACTCACAGCAAACTATAGAAATCAGCTAAGGAAAAGGAATTGTCTGAAAAAGGGTATAAGAAAAATCAGCTCTACTCGATCCAACCTACGAAATCAATCCCTTAAGGGTACGATAAGGGTGGTATCTCTACCGATCGGATGGTTGCAGAATCATCTGAATGGCATATGAATAAGTTTTATCTTATCCTACTTACAAGATAAGTTTCAAGTTAAAGAGCAATAGAAATTTGCTATTAATATACTTATATGAATCTGTCTTTCGCCATACTTTTAAGTCTAAGAGTATAAAATAACCAACAAACAGAAAGCAGAACCCGAGAGAACACAACACTTCCATACAAGATACATTCTGAGAAAACAAACTAACACACTCTAATACAGTCAAATCCTAAGGTGAGAAATAAACCAGTTATAGTCACCAAGTCCGGGACTAACAAGTAGTCAATGTTACTTGTTGTTCCTGTGGCGAAAAAAGACATTTTGCTGCAGAATGTCAGGACCAGCCGACAAACTTCTGTCCAAGAAGTTGGCAGTGGTTTCGAGCTTGAGACACAGTTCTCCGGAGAGGTCGAATTGGTCTCTATGGAAGATTGATTCATGTCTGGATGAAGCAGTTCTTCCAGCGAAATAAATCCAGCACAATCGATGTCCCCTTCCGCCCGAAATGTGACTAGTAGACGGAACAAACACTACCACTCCTCGGCTCTCCAAAACCAATACAAAGGGAAGGTTTTATAACCTCTAATTGGAGACTTTTTTTTTGTCGAAAATTTGTCATGCATTACTCGGTCGACCGGATATAAATTAAAACTTTTTAAGCGAGTTTATTTTTTGTCGAATACCTAATCTGTTTGGATAAGTTGATATCCCAATTTAAGGGTTAAGGGCATTTAAAACAGAGTTCAAAGGTGTCACTTCTTATGCTACAAGCGTTCCCCGAAAAATCTTTATTTTTCTCCGAGACGTGATTGAACATAAGTTTAAGGAGTTAAGAGTTTAAAAGGGTGGTGAATATAAGAGTTATTAGAACAAGGGAAAAGTGAGAATTTGTGCTAACCTGACAAAATTAGATGTGGCAATCGAACGACATTATCATCCCAAAAGGTAGTCTACGATCTTGGTCCTACTGCTAGAGGCGTGTTTTATAACATCGGCATCAGTCAAATCAAATTAGCAGATGAGCCAAAAGACCTTACGACTTTCATAACGCTGTTTTGAAGGCTTAATTCGACTACCTTTCGCATTAGAATGTACTCCAAGTAAAGAAGCAACGGAAGAAAAGAGGATGCTTTCCTACCTGCAAAAGTGCAGAGGTGCAGGATAGGTGAGACTAGGTGTCTGGAACCGCGAAGACACCACACTCTCGCTTCGACGAGTGTAAAGATCCCAGACCTACTCAAGACTGATGAGATCCAGTCTGGTGCGACTAGGGAAGGAGAACGCAGNCAAAATATCCAATACCCACCCGAGATTAATGGAGGAACAAATTCATTCGTCAAAAATATAGCCATTCAAAAGAAACTTGAATTAACAAAAATGCAGTAAATGAATTATTAGTCACCCTGCCATCTACACATATAGCTTTTTCACTAAAGTCGTTAGAGATGTTTTTTCGCAAAAGATTTAAAGAAAACAAATAAACAAATATAACAGAAAGTTCACTTCCCACACTGCATTTAGTGTTAAATTAACAAAGCATAATAAAGAGACACATTTCAATAATTATCCCCCCCCCCATGTGTCATCCTGGCTCCAATATTTATTATTTATATTAAATATTATATTTTCCAGTGCTTTTTAATATTAACTAGCCATTACTATTGACATAGTGTGACTTGGTCGGCCGAAGTAACCAGTGAATAACCTCCTATGCATAGCTTCGTTTCGGGATTCAGGTTAACCCCTGAGTTTAATTGAAATTCCTGAAGATTCAATTTTTCTGATTAAAAGATAAGGACCAAATATTTTTATGATAGCTTGAGATCGAGTCGGATATTTCAAATTTATTTTTATCTATAAAACAAAAATATGACCAGTGGAGCAAAATAGCTAAATACTGCACCAACTAAATCCAACCATAGCCATACAAATTAACTTAATAAATAAACGATTTATATATCTTATCGTAATAAATCCACTCTAGTTGGCTAAGCTCAAGATATATAAAGATACATAATTACCTCATATATGTGAAATTAAATTTTCTAACGTTTATGTTATATGAAATTTTTGTGAAAAGGCTTATTATTGAAGATTTTACGAATGTAACTGTGATTAGTTATCTTTCCCAGCCAACCTAAAAGAAAGGAGTCATAACTTTTCACATATCTATCTCTCTCTGCTCTATAAGACATAATTAGTGATTTATTCTTATTTACGTCCATCTTTAATTAAACCTAGAAAATCTGCTTAGTTTTCATAGTTCATATGCTATGAACTTCTATTTTATTTTTGCCTAAGGAACATATTGTGATCTGATAAACTGGGGACGATAGTGCAATATAAATAAATAATAGAGGAATGCCTTATAAATATCTATAATTGTATAGCTGTTATAGAAAATATTTTAGGAAGAAAAAAGCAATTCACCGACCCACAAATTCACTAAGACTAAAATATTTTGTCAATATCAACCAGTTGCTGACCAGAACACTAAGAAATATACTCTTTAAACTACAGTCCAACACACGCACATTTTCGTGTGGAGTGGAGGTAGAAAATGACCCATAATTTTGGTGAATATTTCACGTGGGTATAGCATTAGTATTGGATATGACATTTAGAGCCTGTGTCATTAATTTTTAGCTGATTTACCATAAGGTAATAAAGCCATCTAAGTTGGTACCTTGACGCAAATTTACAAAAAAATATCAAAAATTTAATCGATCCTGCTAAGGAAAAAATAAGTATATGGTCTGTTGGAGTTCAAATAGATTGTTTTTATAAAACGGGCCAAATATTTGTCTTTATGCGTTCTAAAGTTCAAAATTATTAAATTAATGAAATTTAACCAAGTTGTTATATTATCGATTATCAAGTACATTAAATGCAATAAATTTCATTAAAAAATATAATTTATAAAAACTAAATTCGCACATCTGCATTTCTTTTTCAAATTTAGTTGGAACAAATTCTAATTAAATAATTTAATCTTCTATGCAAAGAATGATTAAATTTCTAGTGCTGTACACATGAATAATCATATTTTACATTTGAGAGCATGTTAATTATTTCTTTAAGCGTCTCGACAATTATTCCATTATATAGAAAATACAGATTATTTAAAAAGATATCCATACAAAAAATGTAGGTATATTTATTCTTTAAAGAACATACTACGTTTTCGATTTGCACCTCAATTGAAGTATGTTATTTCTTTAAATAATTTGGATACATTTTTTTTAGCCACAATATTTAAGTGTGTTATTACTAAGCTGGAAAAGAAAGAACTTACTTTCCAGGCTAGAAAACCAACATCGCCCTAATACATTCTTTTTTAATGGGCGTAATAATCTAAGGGTTGATCACCCCTAAACCCGATCCTACCTACCTGCCATTCTTTTTTAAAGTAGCTAAGTGTTTGTGGGACTTGAAGTCCAATCGGCAGAGATCTTACAGCGTCCGACATTTTCCATCCAAAGANATGTTTTAGGCCAGAAGATGGACAATGTCCGAAAGCGCTCGCCAACAGAAGATGGTTTGCAGAAACCAATGAAGACGGATAATAGAAGGTATGATAGACGTTAGCTATTAGTGAGAAAATAAAGTATTGAGGAATAATTAGGAGGGTTTTCATTATGAATATCTTGTTTTTTAAAACAAATGAAAATCAACCTGCTCGTTGAAAGCCCATGCACGTTATAAGCAGATTAAAGCAATTTACTTACTCGGTAGGCTCTGAAAGGCTATGATTTCGCTATAAACTCAGATAGAATAGTGATGCTCCCCAACGGCTTATGTTATTCAAGTCTACTTGTTTATTATTATTTTATTATTGGTTAAGACTCATCTTATTATTTCAATCTACTCATTTTATTCTAAATATTTTTTTTTCCTAAAATTTTGGATCACAAAAAAAAAAGTATGGCCTCTGTGAGTTTACTGGCTATTTGTTGTGAATAACTAAAACGAGTAAGGCCATTTAAAACTAATGTCAAATTTTTGACTCATTGTGCTTAGTTATATTGAAACTAATACTAAACGAGAGTTTCAAATGGCATATTACATTTTTCCCCTATCCTCCTCCCAGCGACATCTCAAGTAGATTAGTCAGAGTTTATTGTGCTGATTTGTCTTCTGGATAGAAAAGCTGCAAGCAAAATTAGAAAGAAAGAAAAAGACACACTCCATTTGCTCTTCATCATTTTTAAATAGATTTAAAATAATTGATGAGAAGGAATTAATGAACTCATCGGCCTTGGAAAAAGCCTAATGACGGAACTGTCAAAATATCCAATACCCACCCGAGATTAATGGAGGAACAAATTCATTCGTCAAAAATATAGCCATTCAAAAGAAACTTGAATTAACAAAAATGCAGTAAATGAATTATTAGTCACCCTGCCATCTACACATATAGCTTTTTCACTAAAGTCGTTAGAGATGTTTTTTCGCAAAAGATTAAAAGAAAACAAATAAACAAATATAACAGAAAGTTCACTTCCCACACTGCATTTAGTGTTAAATTAACAAAGCATAATAAAGAGACACATTTCAATAATTATCCCCCCCCCCATGTGTCATCCTGGCTCCAATATTTATTATTTATATTAAATATTATATTTTCCAGTGCTTTTTAATATTAACTAGCCATTACTATTGACATAGTGTGACTTGGTCGGCCGAAGTAACCAGTGAATAACCTCCTATGCATAGCTTCGTTTCGGGATTCAGGTTAACCCCTGAGTTTAATTGAAATTCCTGAAGATTCAATTTTTCTGATTAAAAGATAAGGACCAAATATTTTTATGATAGCTTGAGATCGAGTCGGATATTTCAAATTTATTTTTATCTATAAAACAAAAATATGACCAGTGGAGAAAAATAGCTAAATACTGCACCAACTAAATCCAACCATAGCCATACAACTTAATAAATAAACGATTTATATATCTTATCGTAATAAATCCACTCTACTTGGCTAAGCTCAAGATTGTTACATAAGTTTGGCAGACTAAAAAATACGCATGAGCAGGCAAATAGGAACTTCAGTTTACCATTATAAAAGACGAAGAAAGAAAGAAACGATGCTGGTCAAACTGCAGCAAGACGAACAGTAGCTTTAATCTGGTCTATGACGTCACCAAGGGCCCCCTGAAAATCTCAGTACACGAGAATTTATGCCTCGAAGTTGCATCTCTTAGGAATGAGTGATCGTCTCCTTCATGAATTATAAACTATCTTCACAAGTATGTTTGACAATCGGGGGGAGCACAGATCGGAGCAGAATCTATTTGAATGACTCTAAACATAAATACTGACACTTGTACACCTCACTTGAATAAAGGAAGTGGATTGAATTATAGGAGTATAACATATTATAAGCTCCAAATAAATAACTAGTGGTAAATTTCATCTGTCTCTAACAGCGTCGGGGGCTAATTTTAATCTCTTATGAATTTGAGCTTGCCGGTTCCAGTTAGTTAGGTTAATGAAAACGCAGAATTGATTTTCATGAAATTTGTAATTTAGGTTACCTCTGCTCTTGAAAAATAACCTAATTAAATAAACCATGACATGCCAAGAGGTTAGATTGAGTTAAAATCCTTTTTAAAAAATGCTATAAATTCCTCCTTAGGCTATTTTACAAATGACAAACTTCTAGAACATTACATTTTTGTTATTTTTTTCTCGTTTTTTCTTATGGGCATACATTACATCACATGTTCTCGATTACTATTGGAAACCGTTTAGAACAAGTTAGAATAACTAGAATGAAACAAATTTGTAATTTTTATATATCCTTTTTCGATGAATAATTAAGTGGTATTTGTACTTGTTCGTAAATTAATTTTATAATAAATCATTGGCGAATCGTTTCGCCAAATGTGAACGACTTGGTCCATGACCAATAAATATAGAGCACACGAATAATCTTGAGGATACTACATGTGCCTTTTCAGGAGCTACATTTGGCAAGCCGATCAAGTGGGCGGAGTGACCCGGTGACCCAGTGGATGTATTATGGAGGGGTCCAACCCCTAATCCCCACCCCCCACGTTATTTCCGACACCAGAAATCGATGGGCGAGAGGGGGTGAGAGCTGGAGCAGCATGAATGACCGCGACACGTCAGCTATGGCCATTCATCCCGGGGCTCCTTCCTACCATGGCTATCAATCAGCCCCTTTCAAGCGATGGCTTCCTTCCTTGTGCTCATTCCACCCCCTGGATTTCATACAAAGCCAGAAACTCCAACTTCTTTGATTTGAATTTCTATCAAGAGTCTAGATATTCTTCATTAAAATTCGGCTTTAAATTTAATGAAATGACATAACTTCTAGACCACAATTGAAGAAGCATCGAAGAACTGGCAGAATGTCGGTGAACGAAGAGAAAGCCGGCTCAGAAATTAATGAAAGGAAAATTGAACAGCAAAAAGATAGTAGTTTCCTTTCACTTTTCCTCTTATTCGGGAGACAAATGCACTCGAGGTAAGCTTCGCTGCTAAACGTGTGCTGGTGACGTACCAGGTCACGTGGGTAGCCTAGACTTAGTGGAGGATTGCTTCTCTTCCATTCAGCTTCCTTAACGACTTCATCTCAGACAATCAAATCGTCCTCCCTTTTTTACCCGATCCACAGCGACCGGAAACTCTTCTACGATATCTCTCCGATTCCGTTTATCTCCATATCCTTGTAAAACATTCCTTGATCTCGGCAATGTAGCTTTCCACTTTACTTTCTTATGCGCTAGTGCACTTGGACAACCTCTTCATCTCAAGTTGTTCTTTTACTCTCCCCTCTACCCGCATCAGCATTCTTTTCTTTTCTCCTCTTCTATCCCTCGTCCAATCTAGACGTCTTAAGAAAGTCAGATAACAGGGGTTTCTTCGCCCAGATGTCGTCTTATGTATTCATGTAGAAAGCCACGCTTCTCATCTGTCACTCTCCTTCCACTTATGACACCCTATGGAAGGTTATCTCAAAATCCTCTAATTGCACTATTTAATCTTCATTATTATCGAGGCAATGAATCAAAGGCAAGTGCCAATGATGAAAATTGGAAGATCTTTCATATAATGGGAGAGAAAACTGTACCTACAAAGGTTTGTAGGTAATTCAATGACAATGCAACTTCACTTCTTCACTTATTAATGGGTTCATCTTTTCCACTTATCATTTCTCCCTTTTCCAAGACCATTAAAATAGTTTAATTCCTTCGAAAAATGGAAATAATAGAGGTGAATACTTTCTGTCCCAAGCACATTCTCTGGTACTTTTATATTTTTTGTAAGCTTCTGCAATTTTTATATTAAAAATAATAAGTTTATTTTTTTCCAAATAAAATACGTATTATATTCATAATGCAATTTTTTTCTCAGTCATCTCTTCAGTGGTACGGTTCTTATCACCAACTTCTATCTGTTCTGATCTCTCTTTTATCAAGATCCTACATAAATCTGTAAAACTCTCTGACTATCCTTAAATGGTACTAGAGAAGCTTTTTCATCGATGGATATTGTTCAATTTGAATAAATCATTTAAGATAAATCAATTTAATATTAACAGCTTACATACATCTCTTTAACGATTTGTAGAGTATAGTTATAATCCTCTTTATATTATACTTTTAATAATCCATTCTTTTATCCTTCTTTTTTCAGGTCATTTAAGGTTCCGACATCCACAGCCAATGAATAGCTGGGATAACATTCTGAATGCCACTCGGCCTCCGAACTCATGCGTACAAATTATCGACACTGTCTTCGGCGACTTTCCAGGCTCTACCATGTGGAATCCCAACACCCATATATCTGAGGATTGTCTCTACCTGAACGTAGTGGTCCCCAGGCCCAGGCCAGCTAACGCTACCGTCATGGTGTGGATCTTTGGTGGCGGCTTTTACTCCGGCTCGGCAACGCTGGACGTCTACGACCCCAGGACTCTCGTCTCCGAAGAGAACATAATTTATGTATCGATGCAGTATAGGGTGGCGTCAATCGGCTTTCTCTATTTCGACACCCCTGACGTGCCAGGGAACGCCGGTCTCTATGACCAGCGGATGGCATTGCAATGGATACACGACAATATCGAGTTCTTCGGAGGCAACCGAAACAAGATAACGCTCTTCGGAGAGTCGGCCGGAGCAGTATCCGTATCTCTACACCTTCTTTCACCATTAACTCGGAACCTTTTCAGCCAAGCCATTATGGAATCAGGGGGACCGACCGCCCCATGGGCTATCATAACCAGAGAGGAGAGCGTCATCAGAGGTTTAAGGCTGGCGGAAGCCGTCGGTTGCCCCCATGACAAGAGAGATTTGCCAGCGGTGATCGAGTGCCTTAGGAAGATTAACGCCAGCGTTCTAGTTGAAAACGAATGGGGTACGCTCGGGATATGCGAATTTCCATTCGTGCCTATAGTCGATGGTGCCTTCATCTACGATCTTCCGGCTCGCTCCCTTGCCACTAGCAACTTCAAAAGAACCAACATCATGATGGGCTCTAACACAGAGGAAGGATACTATTTCATTATATACTACTTGACGGAGTTGTTCAGAAAAGAAGAAGACGTGTATGTGAATCGTGAAGAATTTCTCCAAGCAGTCAGAGAACTGAATCCCTACGTGAACAACGTGGGGAGACAGGCTATCGTATTCGAGTATACTGACTGGTTAAATCCAAACGATCCTATAAAAAACCGAGATGCCCTTGACAAGATGGTTGGGGACTACCAGTTCACCTGCAGCGTAAACGAATTTGCCCATAGATACGCGGAAACCGGGAACAACGTATACATGTACTTGTTCAGTCACAGATCAAAGGTTAGCCCTTGGCCCTCCTGGGCGGGGGTTATTCATGGAGACGAGATCAACTATATCTTCGGGGAGCCACTGGACCCCTCCAAGAACTACCAGCAAAATGAGGTCGACCTTAGCAGAAGAATGATGAACTACTGGGCCAACTTTGCTAAAACTGGGTAATGAGTTATAATTATAATACAAATATTAAATAGAAATAAATACTTTGAAAGACATAATAAATAAAATTATTTTAATTATTAGAAAACAAAAAGCAAAGTTAGAGCTTTTGATTTAAAGCCTATCTTTATTTTTTTTCACTTCAGTTTTGTATGTATAATTGTTTCTAAATAAGGAAATAAAAAAGGATAGTAGCTATGACTCTTTCTCTCCTTTTCTCTTCATCTCTTCTAATAAAGTCGGAGGGAGAAAAGGAGCCCAATAAGAAACAACTCATTCGATAAACAGAATTGATTGAATTCAGTGAGTAAATATATTTTTGGATGTTGGTAAGAGTGTTTGCCTCTGAAAGGAGGACTAAATTGGGCTCCCCACCCCACCCCTGGTCGAATTGGTCTCTATNCGAAGAAACCCCATCCCCTCCCTCCCCACTCCCTAAGAGGCTCCGATAACGGCTACCAATATCCCCACTGGCACAAAAATAACTTTCTCTGTCAACTCCCGGCCTTCGGATAGTCCCTGCAAAGAAAGCTGATAGCGCAGAACTTAGAAAGGACATTAATCTTATAATGAACTGTACAAGCAACCTCGATTTATCAATGGAATTGATAAGACTGAAAAATATAACTAAGTAAATATCATAAATTATAATTGTAGCTCTGCTGTCTAAGTAAACTTCAAAATTTCTTTAATCTTACGTACCAATAATTAATAAAAATACAAATTCTACGGGTCAATAGTTGTCCATCAAAAAAATCTATCTACCATATCATATCGAAGTGATATACAATCAAGCATTACACAATTCCATACAAAATTACACTCACCACCTTATGTGGATTGTAATTTTGAAGCATTAAAAATAAACATAGCGGTTTTTGCTGTATTTTTTTATATTGAAAGCGTGTTTGATCGAAATAGGAGAAGGCGTATTTCATTCAAAGCTCTTCAAGGAATGCATTCCTTAAGTTCGATCAAACAGGCTTTCAATAACAATAAATACAATCAAACTATTACTGAATGCTTCTCAAATAATTTTTACAAGATAGGCTAAAACATTTCATTTTACTTTTGTAATTTTTTTTTTTTTTAAATTACCTGCCTTTTCAACGGAGATAACACGTAAGGCAATCAGCTATTCATATCTGTATCGTTTCGTGACTTTTGAAAATCTTAAACAGATCTTCACTATTCTCAATTGGAGAACCCAAAATTTGGTCGGTTCATAATTTATATTTGTATAATATATGCTTAAATAGCAAAGTATACTACAGCGGCTACAATAGTTAAAATTAATTGCAATAGTTTTTAAAATAGTTAAACCGAATTTGCTATTTAATTATTGTCCCTAACTGCTGAATGTATTCATTAATGACTAAAATCACAGGGAAGTTAGGAGGGAGACTAAAATTTCGAATCTTAGCAAGTTCCTTATTATTAGCGTTAAGACAAAAAATGTATTTAAAATGGGTCTAAAATGCAGTTTTATATAATTTATATCTTATAGCATATTTGTGATGCATTAGGATATTTAAGAATACAATTGCAAGTGTTCGACAGGCCATTTTATTAAATAAAAAAAATCTAATTCGGAATTTAGACTATTTATTGCAAACTCTAGAATGAATTCACTTTTAGTTTAAATCAGTTGAGTGAAAGGGGGTTTTAGTGTGTCTGGAGTTTATAAAATTGATATTTTCGTTTTTATTTCTTTAGTTAGCAAAAAGTTTGAAGAATACAATAGGAGCAAAAGGTTTTTTTTATTTATTTATATTCTGAACATTTTTCATGAACCACTAATTAAGGGAGACACTAACTACAATGGCTGAGTACTTCCTTCCCTTAGAGCACTTTAGTGGTCTTTTATTTTTCACTCATTGCCCTCTCTGATTTAGAATAAATAATTGTATTCTCATTAATTTTCACCTTAATGAAACATATGAAATTTGATCAATTTAAGTAGAACTTGTCTGACAAACTTATATTGTAGCAAAGACATGTTGAGGGTTAACTAGAGTTATTATTGTGCAAAGCTGGAAGAGCTCAAGTGCCACACATACTCTTTACAAATAACCAAAAATCGAAAAGTCTTAGATTAAAAATGTCCGTCCATTGAATCTTATTTGGAGTGATAACTGATAGAAATTTCACAATTTTGAAGCATTGAAATGAACAATATGAAAGAAAATCTTTAAATGCTTTCTCTTAAAATATGCTATTAGGCTATAAAATTCTCATTTTGGTATTTTCTCCTTTTCTCTTAGTGTTGTCAAAAAATAGATCTTATGAAAAAAATATTTTTCACAGTCTGTTGAATAAAATAAGTTAAAAGCACAAAAATTGTCTTTTCTCAATTAAAAAATGTATATATTTCAAATTGTATTTTCTGTTATTATTTAAGTGTTTTTCAGAAGACATTTATATGTCAGTTGAATTTTTTAAACCAATTTACTCCTGCTAAGTTTAATGGTTATGAAGAAGTAACAATGTAAAAAAGTTAACATGCAAAAATCCTATGGACTAATCAAATACATCAGCATCATAGGAAATAAATAAAATTTAATAAAAATTTGAACTTTCCATGTCATAATAGACAAAGGATCTGTGTAAAGTAAGCAGATTTCCAATCTTTCATTATGGTGGATATAAATGAGTATAAATTACTAATATGCCTTAGAACCTTAAAATTAGAAATTTTAAAATAAGATGGATTATTTATGAATAGCATTAAATGATTCTACTTCACTGAATTTACCATTTGTTTAGCTTTTCATTTAATTGAATAATATTTGTATTCAGTTATTCTCTTATTGACTTAATTCCATGCTGATATGAGAGAGAGAGAGAGAGAGGTAGACCAATATGACGACAAATTCAATAATAGTGAGACCATGCAATTAACTTTTTTGTGTCAATGCCTTTTATATTATCTCACATGTTATTTTACTAATGACTGTGCAAAAGTCAACTTTTAATGAAGCTTAAGTCAAAGCAAATTTTTAGCTTTTCATTACACATCAAATTATCATAATTATAAATTGTCACCCATTTTTTTTTAAAGATTTTAATTAAATTAAAATATTTTTTTATGAAAACAGTAACAACAGTTATCCAATATTTTAACTGAATCCATTATTATTTTATCTCTGCTACTCCCTTGAAGATAGTTTAACTGGTAGAAGTCGCCTATGCAGAAGAAAATACGTATATACATTCAGTAAAAATTATTTTTTTAAATGTGCACCCTTTAAGGTATTAATCAAGTAACTTGAGTAATTTAGATATGTTTGTTGGAAATGATCCAACTATTCTTGGCGTGTTATAGATAAGTTTACCCTATGATAATCCAGGTTTTAAAAATATATAAAGCAATTTAGAATTGAATAAATATAGCCTAATAGAAAATAATATGTTTATTCTTTTTTATAGAAATCCTAGTTTGATGGAAGATGGTTCTTGGACATCAACATATTGGCCTGTTCACACAGCCTATGGAAGGGAGTATCTCACTCTAGGGGTCAATTCAACAGAAACTGGACGTGGCCCCAGAGTCAAACAGTGTGCTTTCTGGAATAAATATCTACCCCAACTTATGTCTTCAACAAGTAAGAATTTAAACTTAAATTTAATATAATTTAGGGAGTAACATCAAAACCAAGCCTAGTTTAGATGCCTAGTTCTACTTTCCTAAATTTTAATGCTACTAAGCTTATGGAAAATAATGACATTGCATAATTGAAGTACCTCATGAATAATATTATTAATAATAATTGGAATAATAATAGAACTCCAAAGAAGCTAGAAGAAATTAACACACTTGTATGTTCTGAGTTCAGTGCACCACATATGTACTTGGCACACACATTATTATCAGTATAGTACAAACATTCTTATGTTAAAACTAAGATCAACACAAACCTCACGTCTTTTTCCAAGGAATGATCTGCCAATACATAAATACTAAAGTGAGTAAAACTTAATTATAGTTATATACCCAATACTGCCTGAAGCTAGTGTTAGACATGGCAGCATGTGAGCTGCTACTGGTCCTGAGTAGGCTGGGGAGCGCACAGGAGTCCAAATCTACTACAATGGTTAATTTTGCATCTTCTTAGAGACCTACAATTAACCTCATTCATTCTCCTAGAATAATATCTATAACCCAAGCAGGGTAACTCATAGTAGCATAATTTGTAATAATTGTGAAAGTATTAATAAATTGATTGCTTTAAGTCTTTTAACCTCAAGAGTGTTGATGGGATTTTGCAGATTCTAACTTTTAAGACTCATTGGAGGTGTTATGAATAAATAGTAAATTTATATCATTTGATCACAATATTCAACATGTTGATTGATCAAATAAAGAGGAATCAAGAACAAAGGTGGGACTTACATTGCTATGTAAAAATGCTCTCATTGTAAATAAACACAAGCAGTGCAACTTAAGATAAAAGCTAGGGCTCAATTCGACCAATTTAATGTTTATATCATATACAATAAAAAGGAATACCAATGAACTAATCTTAATCTAATTTAGTTGACACAAAGCAAACAGTTAAGAGATAATACAATATAGTACTAATGATCACTAACAGTCGATGCACACTCATAAAAAAAATTAAAACAAGGACTTTCAAAACACTTTTACTGTTAATAATATAGTGTTAATATTGTTTATGTTATAGACTATGAGTCTTGTAATTGAAACTAGTTGAACAATAAAGGTTTTAAACGTTATTGTTCTTTTTTCTTGACTTTTGGCATTTTATTAACAATTTATATAACACAAGGTCATTTTTGGAAAGCACTCATAGTTTATTTGTGGAATCCAAAAGAGGCTATGATTAATAGAATTTACACCTTCCTCTGCATAGATATGAAATATCTACAGTATGAGGTTTGTTCATAGTTTTGACAGTAACAGTATCCAAATCCCAAAGAAATTTAAGCATACTAAAATGGTCCATTATAAAGGTAGGTAAGAGTGCCCACCCTGAGCTATCAGTAAAGTGTGAGCCTAAAATAGAATCACCTACCTTCTTTTTAAAATAGGACTACATACAGAAATATTTTGAGCTCTGAGTGAGCAGATGATATTGTGTTGTTGAATAACCCTTCAGAGCCTTTTTTCAAGCGTTTAGCGTTATCACCCTCTCCGACCAAATCAGCTGGGAAAGTCATTGGTTCCCACAATTCAATAGAATATAAGGAATTAAATAATTTGAGGTTCTTACATAGTGATTTTCAATAATGAATATGACTGCAATATTATAAGTAATAGGAAAAAACCTTTAAAAAATATATAAAATAATTTCCTTTGTAAGACATATAATAACCTCTCCCCTAAGTTGTGTGGAAAAGAATTTCCAATTTTGCCACAAAAAAAAAATCTTCAAAATCATTTTTGGGGAAACTGGTTTGATATTTATGTCTTGTCTTTATCTGGGTTCAAGACAGAGGGAACTGGAAAAAGAAGGAAACCCTAGAGGAAATTACTTGAATAGGGAATCACAATTCATTTTTCATCACCTAATGAGTCCTGAAATATATTTTTTGTAAAAGCCCAACGGGCCAAAAGAATTAGTCAGCTCCATTGGGATGAGAAGCTGCAAAGACTAACAAATAACCAATTGTAGTAGCTAGAAAAGTTTATTATGGAAGCCTTATTCATTAACAAATACAAGGCCTGCCCAGAAAGTAAGTGTACTGAGACTATCAGAGCAGTAGGGAATTGTTTTTCCCCATGTTGTCTGCACTGCCACATAGCATGATTTCTCCCCTCCACAAAAAGACTACTTCGAGGTCAATACATTGAGAACTGTAGATGCAGCTACATGTTTAGTGAGAAACATCAATCCTATCTCCTGCTAAGTGTGAATTATATGGCTAACGCCACTTGCCAAACCTGCTCACCTTGTTTAAATGGGATGTCCTGGACCATCCTGTACTTTCCCCTGACCTGCCCTAGGTCATTATATTACTACCTCTTTACTTCCCTGAAGCTGCACATGGGTGAAAAAGGTTTTCAACCGACGAGGAGGTGGAGAGGTGGAGAAGTGGACGAAGGGATTATCGCAAAACTAATTTGAGGAGGGCTTCCATAAATTGATACACCGGTACACCACCTGCAATGAGAGGACTAGTGACTATGTCGAAAAATAGCTTAGATGTGTACTAATGTAAGGAGGAAATTTTTTCGTCCAAAATAAAATTTGTATAAGCTACAAAAATTTAGTACACTTACTTTCTGGACGTCCCTCGTATAAATATGAAAGAGTACACTCATAGATTTAAATAAGCACTTGTGTAAAAGAGTCACACATGTATGAGGGAGTCTAATATAATATTAAATGGATAGGAATATAAATGTTCACGTAGGCTTCCACAGTCATCAGATGTATGTAAAGTTTTTTCTGGGTTGGACCGTGTAAAGTTTTTGATGGTTGCCGAGCTTTCGCACATCCTGTGATGGCTTCTTCAGGGCTGAATAGAGAATGAGAGACCGAGAGAGAGAATGAGAGAGAGAGTCGAGAGAGTCATTCTCTATTCAGCCCTGAAGAAGCCATCACAGGATGTGCGAAAGCTCGACAACCATCAAAAACTTTACACGGTCCAACCCGGAAAAAACTTTACATACAGGAATATAAATCTCAAAATAGGAAAGTAAAATCTCATATAATTTCCTATTAAGATCTAAGAATATTTTCTCAACTTTATAATTATTTTGTAAAGCTCATCAGTGAGTCTATTTTACTTTCAGGTGCATTCCAACATACCCAAAAGGAGTGCACAGGAGCTGGTGGTGAACGCCTACATCAAACCTTCCTGTTCCTCCTGATTTCTTGCATCATTGCTCGGGTGCTTGTCTAACATCAACTTTAAACTTTTTGTAAATACATATAAACTCTGTGAACATATCTGCCCATAATTGTAATATATTATATATAAATTAACATATATATAAATATAAAGGCAAATAGGTTCCTGAAAAAAATTTATGTGTTCATAACACATTTAGATTAATCACTAATGATAAGAAGAATGTGAACCAAAGTGAAACAAGCACGTTATAGAATGAGTGATTGAACATTCAGTACTTTTGTTTATACATATTTAAAATAATAATTTATCAATTTATTGAAATATGTATAATTTATATTTAGATGAAAAAACTAGAGACATATCGTTTTGTACAATGGTATATTTAGAGCACTTGATGTATATAATTGTCAATAATGCACGGTATTTTCTCTCTATCTATATCTATCCTTTATCTATGCCTCATTTTATTTATGTTTGTAATTAATTTATTTTTAGAGGAAGGAGTCAAAATCTCTTTCAGCTTGGGTCGCTGACTTTAATTTGATCTGTCCTAACATTCAAATATAGGTTTGGATTAACATTTAAGTGGATGAGAAAGATCTTCAATAGGAAATGAAAAGTACTATCTCAGCGTTTGTAGAGGAAATGAAGGTAGCTTGATGATAACTGATTTCATTCTGTGAAGAAGACATTTATTGTTCATTGCCTAAAATAATAAAGAGTATAGAACGTGGAATGTTTGATGGCAGGAAATAGTGGAGGATAACTGTCCAAGAACTTAACTCATAAATGAGATTATTGAATGTTGCAAGAGATGTGGTTCAGTCCGTACAAATGTCCAGGTGTAGTAGAATATTTAACATTTTTGATGGTTAAGGCAAAGAAATCAAGATGTTCTTTAATATATTAATAAATCCATGTTGACCATATTGTTTTATACTATTCAGATTAATCTAACAGTATATAAAAATTTCACACAGCCATCTAAAATAACTTCCAGAATTTTTCTGAGAGAAAATTTAACAGGCTAGCCATATACATTTTTAAACATTTTGAAGAATCAGGGAAAGTGTTTGCCAAAATAAATTATTGAAGCAGCAGGAATCTCATTATTTTTTCAATTGCACATAATTTTTTTAGTAAAAAAAACTTGTTTTCTTGCAAATAACCAAGAAATTCTTGGTTTCTTTGAGTCTTTGATACAGCTTCAGATGTTGCCTATCAAGATCAGTAAAATTTCTGATGTTAGAAATATATTTCCTTTGTTATCTACTTTTTAATAACTACTTCTGATACTTTCAATTATTGTTAGAGCAGTATATTAATGAATAATTTATGATAATACAGTATAAGTCACTTACATTCAACAATTTATTATTTTTGTACATTCAGAATAGTTCGCTTAAAATAACATAAAATAAGAGAAATATATATTAAAAAATAATTTTTTTGGGGATAGTCGATTCCATTTTGCTATTTTTAGCATGTCTTTCTATAATAAAATTCTAGGATTTATAAGCTTTCTTGAATTAACTCAAAAGATATTTCTTCAGATTATCTGCTACATTCATTAAAAAAAAAAAAAAAATCTCTTAAAACTTCTATGTCAAATTTTTAGTAATAAAGTCCCTTAACTATTGGTCAAAGATTATATTGATTAAAAGATAATAACAAAAAAGATAAATTTATAAAATTTTAAAATAAAAGACAGGTAAAATGAGTAGCACTCAGCAGGGACAGTTTAGTTGCAAGTATTATAGATTTTTTATATTAATGAACACAGTTTGACAGGTTGATGTGTGTTTGTCTGTAATGTTAGTACAAATTTCACTGATACTTAAGTACATAATATATGATAATGCATAATAAAACACACCTAGATTCATATCATTCACATAGTTGTTAATTACGCTTTTTTGTATATAAATATAAAAAATAAAACTACCATGTAATTTTTTATAAAGTTTAATTTTAAGTTATAAAATTATGGCTTTTAAAACAGTCAGTTCCATTTGTTGACTGTGATAATAAGAATCTTGTACTATAATAATAAAGGTGCACTCTTAGTAATAGTAACCTTAACTTTATATTCAAATGATATGAAGCATAGATGTTGTGTAAAATTGTATTATTTCCTGAACTTAATTTCTTCTTTCCTTTTCCTTTTTAATTTGAAATTGCAGTGGTGCCACTTGTAATTGTTAAAGTAGCATTAGAATTAAAGCCTTTGTAACCAAGCGTACTCAAGAAAAAAAATTGACTACATGCTTTATTAGGGTACAAAATATCTTTGTCTTTCATTAAATTTCACAGCATTAATTTAATGCCAATTATTTTAAAGAGTCTTCATAAAGATATCTAATAATTGATAGTTTCTTTATGTCAGGGCAGGCTCTAAGAGGGAAGAACAAGACCCGAGACAAGTGGGCAACTTATGGGAGGTAGTTCTTATTGTTTATGATTATAATAGACAAATATATATCTAAGAATATTTTCTCAACTTTATAATTATTTTGTANTTTTTTTTTTCTTTTTCTCTGAAGTGAAAACATCTTTAGACGTGAATCCTAGAAGAGATTCAATAAGAAATTGGGGGGGTGGGGTGAGTTCAAATAAATTAACTTCATATTTATTTTAAAAAGACTTGTGAGAGAAGGAAAGCTTTTTAGAAAAATATTTGGCAGATTTTACAGAAATTGTGCTTCTACTATATGATAATATAGTATGAATTAAACTAAGTAATTGGTTGGGCAAAGTATATAGATTTATAGAGGAAACTTTATATATATCATAAATAATTTTATGAAAAATGAGAAATGGAAGCACACAAGTAGTTTCAATAATAAAAAAGAGAATTTCTCAATTAAAAAAAAAAAAATTGTACAGCAATCCAGTTAATATACTATTAAAATTAAAAATAATAAATAAAGGTCAGTAATAGGAAAATTTGGAAAACTTAAAATTGGTTATCTAAGGAGGATGGGAACAAGTAGACTGATGGCATAAAAATAAAATGAAAAAATTTTAATAAACAAATAAGAAAAACTGGTTGCCTCTAGAAATCTAATTTTGTCTTCGATTAGTTCCAGAAATTATAAGAGCTAATTTTCACCTTAAAAAGATTTTTAATTTTGAAAACATATTATTAGTTAAGTAAATATCATTTTCGAGCCAAATTGAAAATTACCTGCTTTAGTTGAGTATGAAATCTGGCCGTTTTATTAGTTTAGGTTTTTAAAGATTCAAAAATAATTATTTTAAATTTATGTTTTAAACTTCTGACCATGAGTAAAATTATGGAGTTCAACAATTTTAATAATAATAGAGCTAAATAGTGGCAGCTTTGAAGTCAAAAAGATTTTTTTTTTTCAAAATTAATTTATTTTAAGTAATTTTAGTCCATTTTAAGATAGTCTTTATTGTAATAAAATCTTTATTATAGGCAAAAGGCATTGAAAGTGTAATTAGCAGATATTTTTCACAGACTGAATGGTTGGAAACACAATTTCTTTCTTTTTGATATTCTAATTATTATTTTATCACTAGTTAAGTAATGCATTAAAAAAGTGGAACAAAATAGTAAAATGTGTTGAAGTGTGAACAGATGTGTAACAAATGTGCTATGTATATGTTATTTAAAAGTATAAACAAAATATGTGCTACCAATAGAAGTTAGATTTATGTTAATTTATGTCAATACAAAAATTCTGTAAAAACAAAAAAATCTCTGAATAGTTTATAATATATGATTTATGAAGTAAATAATTTATTTTCAATTTTTTTTCTCAATCCTTTTTAAGAGCTATTTCATAAATTTCCTGAATAATCATATTTGAAATACTTATATTAAGTGTCATTTAAAATTTATTGTAAGTATTGAAAATACTTATGACATACTAAGACATTAAATTAACGTGAAATTCCTAATGACTTTATTCATTTCATTGTAAAACCCACTTGTCAAACATAAGTGGGTGGTATGTGGCTTTCTAACCAAGGAGAATACAAGTGAAATGTTGGAGACCCTTTTTTGGCCTTACTGAAGAATGGCTTAGAGGGATTTATCTCAAGTACTTAGCATTAGCATACAAGAGATCAATTAATGGCCTCAGAAGAACACCTCTTTTTGTTCAAGATTTGATGAAAACTCGAGTTTAATTTTTCCATGATAACTTTAATATCATAAAATCCTAGATAAATAAAATTATCTATTAAAGTAAAATTAATCAAGGCAATGGTAGTCTAGGTTTAGATATGAAATGTGGTAAAGAGAGATAAGTGAATGAAAATGATGTGCCCCACTCAAACAAATAGGAAAATATCTTAAACTTGAAATTGGCTAAAATTAAGAAATAACCTTCTAATAATTTTATGAGGGCTCCCTTAAAGTGAATAAGAAATTGTGAATTTAAATTAATGTACAAGAAAACATTTCAAAAATTGTACAGATTAAATACTGCCCCATGGCAGTTCATTCCTATATAAAAGCTTGCCCAGGGCAGTACTCAAATCCCTGTGCTTGACTTTGTGGTTCTCAGAAGAGAACCATTTGACTAAGATGGTGCTTCCTTTAGATGGGAGCTCCATTCCCAGTTCAGCAACTAATGCATTTTGAAGAGTTATTAAAAATATGAAAACCACAAGATGTAACGAAAGAGATTGTTCATAGAATTGGGCTTGAAAATGGTTATTATTTTAAAACAACAAAAATGAGCTTGTTGAAGAATCATTTAAGACTGTCCTAAAATCCTTCAGTGAGAGGATAGAGAAATTTCTTTTTTTATATTGCCTACCATTTTAGTACAGAAATTTTTAAAAGACACAACTTTTCTTTAATAACAAAGGAACCAGAGAAAGAGGTAACACTTGGACTAAGAAATCACAATCAAAAACCTGACATGATATTTGCAATCGAGGTAATTGTGCTTCACATAAGTACACAGTTTGATGACAGATTGAATAGAATGAGAGGTACTCGACGACTCTACAATAAGATTGGACAATAGTGGACCTATATAGTCATATACACTTTGGTCAAATGCTTAAGACTTTCTCTGACCTTCTTACAAGAAAAACAGGTCAGCTAAACTTGTTAATTTGTTGGAAATATGTAATGTAATTATATAAAAATGTTATATGTCTTTGTATGGATATTGACATCATCAATTCACATGCCTTTGTCTACAGTCTTCACTTTCTCTATTTTTAATACTATTTACCAATAAAGACTGTTGTTCCAAAAGTGTTTATAGTTATGTAAAATTAAAAAACTTATTTACAATAGAATTTTGCATACAATTACATAAAAAACATTTAATACAGATATGGAAAAATCTTCTAAGTTTATACAGCTCCTGAGTGAAGGTTTTTTCTGAATAAAGCTACTTTTGTTAGCAATCTACAGTCCCCAATGCAAGAATATACACTTCTCAAGATATACTGAGATTTTTTTTACTAGATAAAACATGAATACATCTCAATATATTTAAAATCTGGGACAATTCTGTGTACATTTTGTGCGCAATTGTATAACACAACAGTAGAATTGTAATTATATAGATAATTATTATTATTAGTACCCTTCGTAAGCTGTGTGTAGTAGGCCAGTTATGCCAACGAATACTGGATGGATTTTGCAATAAGAAACCCTATTTCGATGTTCATATATTCTACTAAATAAATAGTTTAAAAAGTCTGAAATGACTGGCCCTCAACTTTGCCATAAGTAATCAATTTCAGGTATGTTTATAAATTTTAAATAAAAAGTAGATAATAACAAACTTACAGTCTAGAGTGGCCATTCACTCTATGAATTACAAACAATTCATGAGAGGGAACAGAATAAAAAAAATTTTTTTTATTTTTATTCTGTTCCCTCTCATGAATTGTTTATAATTTACGTGGGATAAAAAACCACAACCAAAATAAAATATCTATGAATTACAGTCCACCAAAAATATATAATCAAAATATGGTATACCAATACTATCTTCAGTCTTTTCCAACCAATTCTCACAGGCCGCCCTCAACATCATGTGGCTGCGCTATACTGGATATTGATTGGAATGTATCGATCAAAGTGTAAGTTAACAGTGAGATTATATATAGGTTATATATAGGTAGGGACTGTTAGACACATTTGGGCAGATCTCTTTTGGTTATGTATTTTTTTTGTAATAATTTTTGTGAGTAATAACCTTTGATTTTGCCGTATAAAACATATGACTTAACCTATAGTTAGTTTATTATTGTTCTTCTTAAAAACATATGATTTAACCTATACAGTTAGTTTATCTTTCCTCCAAATGTGACGCGTTATTTCAACTGTGTTTGTATTAAAGTCAAATAAAGCCTTAAGGTTAATCAGTCTATTACAATTTATTTGACTTTAATATAAGCACAATTGAAATAACGCGTTACACTTTGAGGAACGTTTACAAACTGACAATAGGTTGTCATATGTTTTATATGACAGATTTAATCATAATGTTTTTGTTTCTTTTTATGTTTTAAAAACATTACAAATGGCGACAAGGATAGAATCCTCCTAACTACAACTGATTACTGAAAGTTGCTATGTTTTTCTTCATTGATTGTAATTCATTTCCAAACATGATTGAAGGAGCGACATATAAAAAATATGACTTGGGAATCGAGAGTATTTGTCGACAATAGTCAGCAAATACCAATTCCTTGTACTAGAGGGGAGCGGTCTGTCTATTTGAACAAGTCCCGAACAATGATGAAGACCTCCACCGGCCGGAACCTGAATCAGGATTTAGCTATCCAGCCTACCAGAGGAGCTCTAGGACTTGAAGGCTACCTTCTAAATAACAAGATCAACTTTTTTCAACAGGGAGTGAATGAATGATACATATGACTTAACATATACAATTATTTTATCATTCCTCTTAATGTAACGCGTTCTAATTATTTAAATTGTGCTTGTAGTATATCAAATAAAGCCTTAATTCCGAAGGTTAATTTATTACATGGAATTGTCAAACAGTTTCGGAAATTTTAAATTCAAAACGAGTGGCAAGTGTATAAGCCTCGTAAAGAAACTTATTTAAAGCTACTAAATACTTTTTCAAAAACGATGATCCTAAACGTGACATATTTCTAAACGCTTTGAGCGTTCCAAGAAATAACCTATTGGACATTTTAAAGGTGAGTTTCCCAAAATACCGGGTGTGACAATGAGATAGCAATTAGTTATCCTCGGTTTTCAGGAAATATATACAAGGGGCTGAGTAAGAAAATATATTCTGCTTGCGATTATACAAACCACGAATTTACAACGTGGAAAATTATTCATGCAATACATGCTTTCAGATTGGACATTTGACCTTTGACATTTGAGTAAAAATTTGTTCGAGAAACAGACCCCAAACCCAACCTATTGATGATAAAAAACAATCGAGTAAAGAAAAAGCACATTTTGTATCAGAAGAAATCAGTGAACTAGTAGAGTCATTATATGAGATTAAAACTGCTGAAGTACAAGAAAATGGATTTAATGTAAATCTTAAACTAAATCGGAATACTGAAATATCTACATGGAGCTCCATATTAACCGAAGACCAATGGTGCAGTAGAAAATGCCGTCCGCTATATTAAGTGCAGTTTGAAGAAAGCTCTCGTAGATTCTTCCGCTTCGAATACGGATGTGATTCCAAATAAGTTCCTACTGGAGTATAGTAATACGCCACGAATTACCACTAGAGTTCCGCCTGCTCTGGTGTTAATGGGCCGTTAGCTAAGGACCAGACTTGACCTCCTGCTATGTTTACTAAAGTGCAAATGGCCTAGGAAAAACAAGTGAGTGCATATCTTGGGTCACCTACAGTTCCTGATTCATACCAAAAATGAAGTTCTGTTTATGTCGAAACTATAGAAATTCAAGAGAAAAATGGACTGGGGTATATTTAGTTTTATGTTCGTATCCTCAGAGGCGTCAAGTATTTGTCCCATTTTTGAATAGACACTGAACTAGGCATGTGGATCAAATCTATGATTTTGAGTCTTCTACCTCACAAGATTGTCAGGAGGCACCTCCAAGCCTTCGGAATCTACTCAGGATACTATTGAAGTTACATTAAATTCAACTCAGAAGACTTTAATCAGCTAAGACTTAGTCTATTAACAGTCAGCTCATTCAAAACGGATAAAGAAACCAACAGCAAGATTGATCGAGAAAATATAAATTATGTTTTAAAATATTGCAATATTTTCTATTGTAATTTTTTGCATATATTGTCCGAATTGGGGGGGGGGGATGTGGTATAATAGATATCGATTAAAATGTATCGATCAGAGTGTAAAGGAACAATGGGATCACTTACCAAAAGAGACTGTCACATACATGTAGAGAGATCGCTTTTGGTTATGTATTTTTGTGTAATACCTTTTTTTTTTAAATAACAAACCATTGATTTAAATATATTGCTGTTTAATTTTATGTTTTGATGGCATTACAGTAGGGATATTTTTCTTTACCTCCCTTTGGTGCCATTTGCTGAGGTGAGCATTGCTGTATGCAGCATCATATTGCTGTCCATTCTGTATGGCATATAATGTTACCTTGTACTTTGACGAAATTTAGTCTGTCATTATTTTAATAAAGCCCTTATAACTCATCGTTTTTTCGGTATCTCCACACATCCTTTTTACAAGCAGCTCCATAAATTCTTCTCGGAATTTTCATTTCAAAAATCCTTAAGATATTGGTTGTGCTCGTGTCTCATCAAGGGTTCATGTCTCTGCTTTAGGCCTTACCAAAGTCTTATATACCTCATGACGAAATTTTGGCCGAAAAGCTTTTGGTTAGCAGTGTACGCTTAGTTTTTCAGCGATAATCCTCTTGCCTATTTCAGCAGCAATTTTATTTTCAGAATTCCCTTTCACTTCCAGGTATGTGAAAATTGTGACATTAGTTAGTGATGAGTTAAATCCACTTTTTTCCAGTGGATTCTGAGAGATGGTTAATTTCCAGACCAATTCGTTCCCTTTCGGCAATCAATACTGCAGATATTGACTTTAATGTCATTAAACACCATAAAACTAAGCTTATCTATAAAATTGCTATTTTTGTGATTGCATCAAGGATGCAATTTTATGTATTAAGGTCATTGCAATAGGGATGCAACCCTAAAAACATTTGAACCTTAACAAAGGAAAAAATCTGTTTTCTCTCTGTGAAGTACCCCTCTTTCTATTTTAATTTTATTGAATTTCATACCGAATCACATTATTATGCTAATCTGGAATATTATGAAATATAATCATTTTCTGCTTAATGGCGGAGAAAAAAACTATAAATCCTTATTCTTAAGCCCCTATTGAAGAACTTTAATTCTAAGGAGCCCCTTAGTCTAGTATGATTTTTTAATCTTGTAACATGCAATCATTACGGTTATTTTATACAGATTTATCAACATCAGAGAAGGAAAACAATTTTTTCTATATATGCCTTCTATGGGGCTACCCCACCTTTTCTGAATTAGCCCAAAAACAAAACAGCTCAGGTTCTTACTAAGAGTTGTTTACATTATGGGCAATTTTACTTTGATCTGCAATTACACCTTTTGTCCTGTAGTAGTGCTTTCACAATAAAAAATAAATAAAAATAGTGTTGTACCCCCAAACTCACCCACTCGCTGGCTACTTAAAGAAAATGGGTGGACATGAAGTATTTTATTTCATAATTACTATACTCTTTGGTAGTGTAAAATACATGATTTGGGGCGCCAGGATAGCTCAGGGGATCCGTACAGGTCCCGCAATCCTGACACCGCGGGTTCAAATCCCGCCCAGGTCAATCTTTTATTTATAAATAGAAGCTTGTCCTGAGCCATGGGTGTTTAAAATGGGGTGGCAACCTGTAGATAGCCCCTCCCTCCAATGACCCTAAGTGGTTGCAAGGGAGGCTAACACAGCAAAAAA
>KZ808424.1:92089-107286 GCA_000696205.2 Oncopeltus fasciatus | reverse complement strand
ATATATATAATCGTGTTCTAACGATAAAGGCTTCCAAAGGCACCATTATCAGAAGTTACACAGCTAATAATATGATTTTAACTAAATAATAACAGGTTATGCTAGGGGAAAAAATATATTTTTAACTGCAGTAATAACTGATTATTAAAGTAATAACGAATAAATTATAGATAAAAGATAAAAAAGATAAGAAACAATATGGAATTTAGCCACTAGAGGTAAAGTTGGGCGAGTGTTCAACGATCTATTATAAGTTCGACTTTTCTAGAAGTAGAGCCGTTGAAGATCATCCGACATCAAAAACAACAATTTGATTGAAATCTATGAGGTCCATCGTTTCATTGTTGACGCGAAAGAAGCAAATAGGTTTCTAATAAGGAAATCGAGAGAAAAAAAAAAAAAAAAAAAAAAAAACTGGGAGAGAAGCGATTCCAGGGAAATAAGCAATTCAAAGAAAAACTACCCCCTTTCCGGGAAAATGAAAATTAGCTTAGGGGTAGAACAGCTGCTAGAGGACGCGCCCCTAAAGTGTAATTAGATATTCTCAGCTTGTAGGTTGGCATCGGCCGATAAATAAACGGGCAAAAGGGGTTGAAATTCCCTGAACTCATTGGAAACCTGCCCTGATCGATGGATGACTGGGGCTTGATAATATTCTCAACTGTTTTCCAGAGAGCTTCGATTGGGGGACACAAAACTACTTCCAGGAGGCGGTGAATGAAGGCAGAGGACGTCTGTCCCCGACTTTAAATTCGACAATTGTGGAATGCCTTTCAGCTGCCTGACAACTGCACTAGCCAGTTCACAACGAAGCTTGAGGTGTCTCAGTTTTACTTTTAGTATATCTGGAGTAAGGAATAGTTCTCACGAGGTCTATTATGTAGGGTAGACATGTAACGTCTCGTTAAGGGTAGACGTAACTAAAAGTGAAGGACAAATTTGATCTTACACCTTGTAAAAGGCAGGCTAAGACAGACTCGATAGAATAATCTTCGAAAGAGAAGCGCTCTCTATTCACAGTTAATATTTCAAATATTTTCTTCAAAACTAGTTTTTCCTAAAAATATCAAATATGAATACGTGCTTTAAGTTTTGTCAAGCCGAACAGAATATTTTTTCCTAAATAGCCACAAATTAGATGTCTGAAAAATTTATTTAATACATTGCAATAGAAAGCATATTTCAGGCTAATTTGGTTTCTGTTTTAAAAATCGGTTACATTATTGGTAAAATATTACATAATGCATATGTAAAAATTTTATAGCTATTATGTTCTATACAATATTAATAATTCATTTTTTTTTTTGGTATTAATTGCGCGCATAGTGTTGCTGACTAATACACAAACACACAAAATCTTCCGAATGGACTATATTTGTATTTGTATCTCTAATGTAGGAGTCATCTAAAAGTTTTCAAAAGTCACTCCACGGTGAATTTCTTAACGAAAGCCTAGGTATAATGAGGAATAATAGGCAACGGTAATATCAGTCATGAGATAAATAAAGGCCTTTCTTCAAAAGACCAGTTTTAAATGCCCCAAAGGCCTAAATTAAATAATAAATAAATATTGCCGTCGTTTAGACTTAATTTGTAAGTCATCATCACTATCGCCCTGATGATGACTTACAAGTTAAATCAAAATGTCGGCAATAATAATATAATTACCCAACGATTTTGGAGTATTTGGACTATTTTATTCTTGGAGTATTTTAATCCTGGCGAATACCCTGACTAATTTCTCCAGCTTAATATTGGACGGCCAACGAACCTCCAACCAGTTATATAGTTATGTTTTAATCCCTCTGTAACAGTGAAAATCTGATACTATAAAAAATGTCAGTGAACTAAACACACAAGCAATTCAGAGAAAGTCTGTTGTAATTCAAGCCCTCAGACAAACTCCACAAACTCACTCTGACTTGAACGGGATTAGTAAGCCGACGCAAGAGAGTTAATTGATAGCAAGTTTCAAACGTCCAAGGGCTGTCCTTAATGATCGGACGGATTAAATCTATATAATCTGACTTCTTACAGCTCCTAGCATCCAGGGAAGTTTGTAGAGAATTCCACTCGTGTAACAACGTTTACGAGCTCAGAATATTCATTTTGCGCGCAGGATAACAGGAAAATAAATGGCTTTTTAGGCGAAGAATTATTTCTAAGGTAAAATGCTTATCCAGTCTGGAGAAGAAATGTACAAAAATGAAGCAGAGTTTACAGTACTCTAATTCAAAGCGGGATTTATCAGTGGGGGTTGCTGGTGGTACATTAGCGGAAAATGGCCTCAAATAATCCGTTGTAGTCCAGGTCCTAACTGAGGACATTCTCCCAGCTTATAACTCTCCCTTGAATAGTAAAAAGGCTGGAAACCTCTGCCTCAGAGCAAGGATTTTTTTAAAAATATTATTATTATCACAGTGGATTATAAAATCCACCAGGATTTGGCGATAAATAACTTTATATTTAATGAAATATTTACTAAGTATAACAAATATATTCTGGTTAAAATGGTATGTATTGTTATCTGCCTATATTTTTATTCAGTGAACCTCTTAGAGCTTGAGTTTTACGCAAATGAGTGTTAAATAAACAAAAAACCTTAACAAGGAAATTAGAAATTTAATTATTAGATAATTTTAGTTAGGGTTCGGTCAAGATAGATCCAAAAAAAAAAAATAAATAAACATTAAAAAAAAATATATATTTTTAAAAAATAATACGATTTTTCTTTCTTGTTCCATGTCAGCCATTATAGTGTTTTCAATGACAATTGTCAATGACAACCATGGCAAGTAATTACACATTTTTTATTTTTGGTTGCTAGCAACCTGAAGATGCTTTCCATTTTCAAAATAAGGCTACTAACCCTTTGAACGAAGGGTACATTCTTTAATATCTTCTTCATTAAGTGGAGAGTTTTTTGTTTTGTTCTTTAACAAGTTTTTCTCTGGAATGTCTAAAGAAATNGTGCTTAAATTTTTTTTTTTAAATTCTCTTACATAGCTTTATACATTGATACTTTTTATATCACTTTACATTATGGTAATTCTGTATTATATTATTGTCAATTATTATTGTATTCTCATGACATAGTATTTCTACAGCCCTGAAGATGGCTTGCAATGTAAGCCGAAACGTCGGCAGATAATCTTTTATTAAAAAAATACTTTTTTTTTTATCTACCTTGACCGAACCCCAACTAAAATCATCTAATGATAATATCTAAAAAAAAGCCAAAAAAAACTCTCCTTAGGAAGTTTAATGTCTGCTGCATGCACACTTTTTTAATTAGCTCAACTTATACAATTTTTCTTCAAAAATCCTTTTATAAAGTACATAAATTAGGATTTTTATTAGCGTTCTTAATTATTTCAAGGAACGCCTAAAAGAGGGAAGGTGTCCCAGAAGTTTCTACAGTAAAACTCTTTAAACATACAAATGAAAGAAAATTAATTAGATACCAAGTAAGTAATAGAAAATAAAACAATAGATGTTATTATAATAAAATCAGCGGATTTAAGGATTCTAAAGAAGTTGAAGATTGAAGGCGCAGAGAAAGATCGAGCTGATAGAATTTAAAGAGGCTAGAGTGAGTCGGTGGGAGGAGTAGCAAGCCCCGTAATGAAATGAGAGTAATTTCCATTAGTCGTACAAGACCTAATGAAGCTCTTAGTGAGGAAGGTGGCGGGGCTCAAAGATGACAATGCCCCACCACCGCCGCCACCTTCCTCATTACCAGGGTGCTGGGGGGCTGGGGGGAGGTCGCTTCATTAGCCGGCACAATGGACACTCTGATGACGAGACGGGTGTCTCGAAGGAACGATCTTGGAGATCCATAGGTCCCCCATGTGGAAGTTCTTAGGGACTCCAGTTAATGTTTAGCTCGCCCTGGTAAAGATTTCACGGCGGGAATCACACAACCAGACTGTTTGGGTTAACATTTCAACGGAGAGCCCGGTGACCAAAGCTGTCAAGACACATTCACAGGCGCACTCTCCCTTATATCACCAACGAAGTTTTAGATATAGACAATTTTTTTTTTTCAAATATATATTTAAGTTCGTATTCTAAAGTGTCAAACGATATACTTTTTGCAATCGGAAATCTTTCATTAGTTCAATTTGAATATGTATAATGGATATTTACGACGCATAATACTTGAAAATGAACTTCATCTAATCACAATTCGGATACCATTTTAGATGTCCTCTTGTTTAATTTCCTTTCTTTCATTAGTTATTCTTCAATATCAAAAATAGATACATTTTCTCATAAAATGCCCTACTTTTCATTTTTAGAAAATTATGACATTTGAAAAGGTTTAGTTTGACCAGAATTTCCAGTTAACCACCAAAGAAAGACAGGATACCAATATGTGCTTTATTGGGGTATTCAATTGAAAAAGGCCTGTGTTTAGGCATGGAACAAGAATAGTAACTGCTTGTTATTGCACAAGCTACACCATGCTATGCAAAGGAATGGTGATCAAAATGATAAAAAATCATCGAAAGGTGATAAAAAGACGTAAGTAAAGCCCATTAGATCCGCCAGAGAAATAGAAAAGAATATACAGGATAACCGATAATTTTCCTACAGTGAAACAACAATAAAAGCTGTTATAAAACTTATAAATTATGAACGGAAGAGGAAAACGAATAAAATATTAAGGGGCTTTTTTAAAAAGCTTGTTTTGACTGTATTTACAATATTTTTCTCACTAACAATTAAAGCAATGATAATTTAAAGGCGATTCTTACAAGAAATTTAATGAACAAAAGAGAGAGTTGCATGCAATACTAATTATCACCATTAACCGAACAAAACAAATGTCCGCCACCTGCCCTTGGAAAAAAGGAAACAGAACGAAACTGAGAACAAAATTTAATTTCGCCTGAAATATCTGAAACTTTCTATATTAAAAGAGCGTTGGGGAGGGGCTCCCGTTAAATTGGCTCTACCCCAAGTGCTGTTTCACGACAAATGTGTTTGCCAGCTGGGCGGAAACACTCATTGAAATTCATTACAGAAATCATAAATATGGCCGACTTGTATACATCAAGGAGTCACCTGGGTACAACTCGGAGCCATCCTTGTTGTAGATGAATATCTTCACACACATCAACTGTACTATATTATAATAAATCTAAAACTATTGGGTGTGGAAATAAAAACTAAGAAAAGCGTTATTAACAACAATTAAATACATATTATAAATAAGCAATATTGTGTACGTATACAGACCGAGATGATAAATGGTTCATCAAAAATGCTGAGCCTTCTAGATACATTGTTGTGTAATATTGTTGTTAAGGACTAGGAACGTAGGTGACGTGAGAACAAGACCTGTGCCAATTGAACGATGAAACCTGCTTCCTTTCGTCAGAGAAAGGAAGCAGGATAATTTAAAATTCTCTATTAGAATCTTCTAGGCCTGTCTCGTCCCTTCCACGAAGTTATAAAAACAGTTCGCCAGCGGACCCCCAGTCATTGTTAAGTTAGTGTTACTCTGTGTCAGTTTACGTGGCGGATCGCATGTTCCGAGCCTCGGGCCTTTGCAGTGCCGGCAACAGCTAAGTGATAAGTAAATGATCACATTTATTTATTTGAGCATATCTGTAATTAGCTGTAAGCAATTCATTTAACAGTTCAATACAATATTTGTTAATGCGAGACATAGTATAAACTGGAGAGGGATCTGTGGACTCTTTAAGTTCTAATCCAAATAAGTTTTTCTCTGTTGCAGTCGTCATGTTGAAATTATTGCAAAGAAGAAATAGTGGATGAAAATTAAATTAATACGAACAGCTAAGAGGATTTCGTTGAAGATTTCAAGTGAATTGGAACGGTTCAACGAGAAGCAATATCAATACATAGGACACATGGCATGCAGGATCCACTGTTGGCTGTGTGCAGTGTTGCGACCCGTGGCGCTCGGACGCCAGCACGAAGAAGGCGTCCAACACTCCACTCCCCCGTCAGGAGCAAAGTCCCCCACACACAGACACGTCCGCAACTTCTCACATCAATACTACTATAACCTCTCTTCATTGCACTTCCACTACTTCACTGCTCCTCATCATCATGGCTTCAGCAAATACAGTAAGCACCACTCCATTCACAAAGCCCCTCACTAGCTAAATACACGCTAAGTAGGTAGGGCGGTAGTTAGATCCGACAAATTTCCATTTGGAAGAAAATCCTTGCCAAGTAATAACAGGCAGGTAAATAATCTAAAAGGTTATTTCCACCACCAATGAATATAGAACTATCATACCTTCTATTATCCGTCTTCATTGGTTTCAGAAGATGGTTTGCAGAAACCAATGAAGACGGATAATAGAAGGTATGATAGTAATAACAGGCACTCTAGAAGCAATAGGTAAAGAAATTTATTAGACGAGCAATGTTTTAGAAATACTGAGATAATTAAATATCTCATACATCTCAAGCTTATTTTATTGGCAATTATAAGATTTATTCAAAACCTAATAAGCAAATAAATAAAAGAATACATCAGACAAATAAACAAGAATACAGTATCACTGATGCAGCCTGACAGATTTAAGTACATAATTTCAGATAAATCTTCAAAGTTAATCCTAAATATCATATTGTATCATAAGTATATCCTATATCAGCCCGGAGTAATTGAGACACATGCACACTTACACGTACTGATAGGTTAAAAAAAAGTACAACAGAATAATGGGTATTATATATTATTGTAAGCCAACATTTCAGCTTACAATGTTCATAGCTTACAGAGTAAGCCACCATCAGAGCTAAAAATCAAACACCAGATTATAAATATTTTAATTGTTTGTGGTATTTTATCCCACGTAAATTTTAAACAATTAATGAGAGGGAATAGAATAAAAAATCTAACTGTCCCAGCCAGGAATCGAACCTGGATCTCCTGCTATCCGGGCCGGTTCACTTTTTATTCTATTCCCTCTCATTAATTGTTTAAAATTTACGTGGGATAAAATACCACAAACAAATAAAATATTTATAAAGAAAAATTAAATAAAGTAAATGACGAGAGTCGACAAATAGTTTGACAATGTCAGCTCCTTCGAGTTTAAGACGAAGTTCTCGTCTTTCTCTTGGGTTAGGCTCTCGCTAGTATTGAGATATCTATCGCGTCCTGGTAGCATAATTGGTAAGTGTACCGGCCCGGATAGCAGGAGATCCAGGTTCGATTCCTGGCTGGGACAGATAGATTTTTTTATTCTATTCCCTCTCATTAATTGTTTATCAGATTATAATTTTCATTAACTATAAAAGTAATAAGAGATATACGAATATTTTATTCTTTATGAGAATAAAATAAAATAATAATTTTATTCTGTCACATAAATAATATGAATGTTAGAAAATTACATTTTTCACTCATTTAGTTTTATACATATTTTACTTCATAAAGCTCAAAATAAAGAGGTTTTTAAATTTTGGCTTCTAACTAACCCCTCCCACCCTCGGAACCAATTCCACACACACTCTGTGGCCTATAGAGCGTTGTCAGACAGACTACACACTCACATTTCAGTGACTATCGAAAGGATTTGCACAAGAACAGCCACTCTACGGAGGTATGAGTTGCGAGAAGAAAGGGCGAGAGAGAATCATCCTTTAGGGGCGGGAGGATATGTGTGTGCAGGGGAAGAAGAGGGATTGTGCAGAACTGGGCCAGACCCCGGGCTAAAGTGCATGGCAGTTTATAATGGAGGGCAATGTTAGTCTCGCGTGTCGGCTAGAGTTACACCACCTCACTAATTTATGGTCTACTCGTCCTGCCAGTGGCTGCACTACAACCAGGGGCATTACACTCCGATAATTCTCTGGAATGCAACACTTCACAAAGGAGCCTTGTATTTGCCACGCTGATTTCGACTAGCGAAATCCCTTCCAAGGAAAACGTCTCCAGAAACACTAACTCTTGCAAACCAAGGAGTTCCCCCATTTCATATTCATATTCCCATTTCATTTCTGTAGGGAGGGATCGCAACTACTTAAACACACTACCAAGTAGCAACAGGAAATATTAGTCTCCATTTATTAGGAGTACTCCTTCAACTCGAGATAAAGCCATGTATTTATCATGTACACACCCTTGGAGTCTCGCAACTGAAGAGCTTTTATTCAAAATTTCATCTATACTATAAAACTCGAATCTCTTTCTGGGGGGTTCCTTTCTGTAAGTGCAGGAGCAGTTACTTCANATATATAACGTAAACAAATTAGAGACAAAGAAAATAAAACCAATATTTCCAATATGTTAAAACCACATCTTTTTTTCCACAAAAGTTTGTTTATATTTTTAATTAGATTTCAAACTGTCAACAAATTTGACCACTAAGGAGCCCATGTAGATAGTGGAAATCTATTGACTGGAATAATGGTAAACAGAATGTCTTAGAATACTAAATTTCAGTTGAATACGGACTTGAAAATGCAACTGGAAAATTTAAATTAATTTTTTTTACTATTCTCATTGTCTGAACTTATATCTGAGAAAGAGTTTGTTAAGGCCACGTAAAACTCGAATCTCTTTCTGGGGGGTTCCTTTCTGTAAGTGCAGGAGCAGTTACTTATTGAAGATATAACTGAAAAGTCCTACAGTGAAATTTATACGTAAGCAACTCTAGGAATATATATATATATGTACTGAAATTATTGGATGAGATATGTATGCATAATACAATCCACTCAGATGTTAATGCAAGTGCAGCAATGGTAGTATAAAGTAGTCGCCCCGCAATAAGCTATTACGCCATCAAAGTTCGAAATGAAGAAAGCCCAGTGACATTTTTGAGGGGTGACTACTCATTTATTCAGAGTCAGAACGAAAGGGGTGGTCGGGTGGGGGTGGGGGGTGCTGGAGGAGTGGGGAGGGTTGAACTAAAATTTGCTATGCAGAGTGGCTTGTAAAAAGAAAGGCCAACTTTCATCCATTAATAATTCAGACAAGCGATACACACAGAGCACTCACTCAAGTACATGGCCTTTCACATGGAACATATTTCCCTTCGGCAAATTTGCCAAAACTTAACTCTTATTAAAAGAGACATCGTATAGAGTACGACGTGTCGTAATCTCAGAGCCACATATTATCATTTATGTTTATCCCAGCTATTTATGACAGACCTTGGACTATTATCATTTAAGGACTTCAATAATGATGGTCCAAAGTGACAAATTATCCTGTCATTGAATTTCAAATATATGATTATGTTCCCCATAGTGAAACACAACAGTCATAGATATAGCAGGACTAGATAAAGCCCATCATGCATGAGTAGCGTTAACTAAAGACTTCCCAAATTTCAGTAAAGATGGAAATTGACGAGTAAATGAAAAATCTGACCTCACAAGTTGTGTAGGCGAAAAGGAGAAAGGATAATTGGTTAAGAATTTGTTGGGGTTCGGTCAAGATCGATACAAAAAAATACAATTTAAACAAAAAATGTGTATTTTTTAAATTATTTACCGACGTTTCAGCTTATCTTGTAACCATCTTCAGGCTATCATGACGGCAAGAAGGGACGTCATGCCAACTGGATCAAAAGTTCATGACTGATATGAAATCTGACCCAAGACAAACAAATTCTTAATAATAATCTTTACGGTCAGAAACTCGCCATTTGAGGGGAAAATAAAAGATTCCTAAGACTAGTTCTAGACTGCTAGAGCGGTTGAAGTGGGGGAAGCGCCCAACATGTATTACTACATTCTTAAATACCTTCGATATTATGAATTTTTTACGAGAATATTATAAAAGCTAAGCGTTAGGAAAATACATTTCCACCTATTTTATCCAAAAATGTGTTCATAAATTAATATAAAAGATATTGATGATTATCGACACAATACCGAAATAAACTTTCACTACTAAAACCTACATGAGAGAGGAAAAATAAGGCGGAAGTCGAGGGAGAAGAATTGCAAGGAAGACTTCGAAATCTGTCATCGAAAGAGTCCTTGTCTAGTATGTTTCGCGATATGACCATCTACTACCGACTTATAGGCCTCCAAATGTATCTCTGGAATTTGTTTTTCTGCGACCCCCATTTCTAAGGGGTTGGGGGTGAGGAAATCGATGTTTGAGAATTTTTCAAACCGAAACAAATGAGTGATCAATCTTCACACCGCATCTCATCACATCTCGGAGAAGTTTAGAATTTGTGACTGATCCTTTACGCACTCTGATATGTCGGGTAAATATATTTATCGTGTTTATATATTTCAATAAATTGACTTCTTCAAGTCTACTTCTACAGTACTATTTTGTTTTATGCAGAATTCACAATTTTTTGGAATTTGACAGCTTCAGTGCTAAAGGAATACTTTTCAATGTATCAAAATAAAATCCGTTTAGTAATTTTGATATATTCTGAGAAAAAAAAAAATGAATAAAATAACTAAAAAAAAAAAAAGAAAACCAATGACGGGTATTTACCCAGCTATTTAGCTGGAGGAATTTAATTACTATTAATTTATATTTGTAGCAGCAATTAAGTGTCTATTATTATTTTGTTAATTCTATCGATTTTTTTCTATTGCCATCGAGATAAAAGTAGAAACAAAAATTAGTACACTGTAGATTAAATAAACATTATGAATTAGTCGAAACAGATTTTTTGGCCAGATTATGTGGCATAGGTGAGAGTTTTTAAAATTTAGTAATTTTTTTTTCTCTATTTTTTAAATGAAAATTTACTAAAAGAGAGAGAGAGAGAGAATATGGAACCCTTTCTGAAGAAGAGAGTTTAGTCTGTATTGAGGGAGCTGACCCATCTGGTACCTGACACCCAGCGGAAATCTGAGCTTGCACTGTTTCCAGGCACGGTATCTACTACCAGCTGGTGGCAAATAACACAGAGGTGGGATGTTTTCAGTAAAATGGAATGCTAACAGCAACTATGGCAGACAAAAAGCATGCAGTATGAAATTATAATACAAATAAATGCTTTAGGAAAAAACGGAAAAATAAATTCTTTTATAATTTCCAACTCCAAAAAAACAACATTACAATATAGAAATGAAAAAGCCATCCATTTATTTCATCACAGTAACGGGAACATTAAAAAAGCAAAATGTAGTTTTTATATATACAATTCTAACACGCATGTATTGCAGACTCCCCCCTCCCCCCTCCCATAAATATGTAATATATTGGATCCTGGAGAGCAGCATGGGTAGATTGAGAATAGAAGCACCAATTCCTTGAAATGAATGTTATATACATAAAGTTAGTCTTGTGATATTGTTGTAGTTTTGCTCATGCTTTGAATCATACTGAAGTACTCCTTAGGTAAGATAATTCTCAAGGGTCGCAGGAACTAATGAGAAAATGTAGGCCCGTCTTTCAGTCCCTCCCGACGAGGTTCACATTCGAGGCATTAGAAGCTAATTAGAGCAATCATGACGGACATGTTTTCATGCCTACAAAAAGGCAACAACAAATCTGACTTTTAGTCGGTAGGGGAAGGAAGGTTCCTGCAAAGGCACCTTTGGAGTGGACTCGCCGATCAGCTGAGCTCCAGGGGAAACGGGGACATCCTTCCAGCTGTCACTTGTGTTTAGCCAAGGATCGAACACCTGCTTATTTGGGACAGGCGTATCCTGCTTCAACATTACATCTACGGATGCAGGCGACTAGTCGCGTCCACGTGTCATTCATTCCTCAAGGGCAAATACTGCACGTGTCATTAGTTACAACACACATTTCCCGTAGATTTTAACGGCCTATAAAACTAGAAACCCAACTTTTGGAGGCGGTTGTTAGGAATTCAAGACGATAAGCACAATCGGAAAAATCATGACCGACTACTCTTTTTTCAACAATATCCTTTTAGAAAAACCGTTTGATCATAAGCATTTGAGTCCTTTTATTTGGTAAACCATACTCACATACGCACATAAATTTTTATTTTTTCCACTTGTTTTTATTGATTATTTACCGTTTCTTCTTCCGGGTTGGACCGTGTCAAGTTGTTGATAATTGCCGAGCTTTCGCACATCATGTGATAGCTTCTTCATTCTCTATTCAGCCCTGAAGAGGCCATCACATGATGTGCGAAAGCTCGACAACTGTCAACAACTTGGCACGGTCCAAACCGGAAGAAGAAACGGTAAATATATCTGACGACCGTCGAAGCCTACGTGAACATTTATTGATTATATTATGATAAATATAAAAAAGATAATGTTGTTCATCTGTAAATAAAATCAATAGTAACCCAGGATCTTCTTGAGTAATGAGAACAGAATGAATCCAAATAAATATGGTTCGCCACAATAAAATATGCTGCCTCTTGAACTTCGGTGATTAAGGGTGGCCATGTGTCTGGTCATGTATTCTTATTTATCCGCGACGGGCCGGTCATAGTCTCACATGTCATCCACCACCGAATTATATCCCTTTTGATACAAGACATACTTACATGTAATTTTGAGGCGTAAAATACAATAGATGACTTCAACACATATTATAACTAGAAGGATGGCCTAACACATGGTACAATAAAGCCTAATAGTAATGTAAAAGACTAGGGAAGTAGGAGGCGTTTGTGCCAGACCTGTACGGGAAGGGGCCAATTAAAGGATGACAGATGCTTCCTTTGTTTTGGAAAGAGAAATCGGCTTACAGAGAGATTCCAAATGAGAATGTTCCAGCCCGTCTCGTTCCTTACAGACGGTTCCACGAAGTTAAAAAAGCAGCTCGCCAGCGGCCCCACGAGTCAGTGATAAGTTAGCCACCGTCTGTATCAGTTTACGTGTGTTCCGAACGTCGGGCTGGTCATGGCCTTTGCAATTTCGGTAACAGTTAAGTGATAATTGACAGTGATTAACGAGTTTTCTTGAGGCCTCTTAGTAAATAAGCATATTTAATTTATTTGTACACGTTATTAATTTATTAGCTGTAAGTAATTTATTATTTTCTAGTTATATTTATTCATTACTTAGTAAGGGCAATAGGTTAATTTGTACGTAATAGGTAGGTGTAATTATTTGAGATAAAACTCTGATAAAACTTTAACTTATCTCATTGTTCTTTATTATAATGACCCGTAGTTCAGTAATAGTAATTTCTAATGGTAACTCTATGCGGAAGATAACAGTAAAATTCAAGAATAACATCACCAATTAATTATGTAAATAATAAATGGATGATTGATGGACATCTCTATGGCGAGACAGGTGGTATTCATAATTAATGAGTGCATTATCTGGATTTAACACAGAGACTCATGGATGTCCAAGTAATTTTCAAGAGGAATTACTTCCGTGAACACACACACACAAAAAAAATGTTTGCGAGTTAATAGTGTAGAGCACTATTTCTTCTCTTAAAAAAAAAAAAAAAAAAAAAAAAAATTACATTATAAGGGATAAAAAACTATTAATCTTCGCTCGGTGATGATATTTATTTCTTTACTAAAGCTGAGCGCTTTCGAGGCTCAATGTCTCATCTTCAGAGCCCAGGAATCTTTCAGACGGGAGTCTCGTAATGGTCTATATAGACTCCCGTCTGAAAGATTTCTGGGCTATGAAGACAAGACATTGAGTCTCAAAAGCGCTCAGCTTTAGTAAAGAAATAAATATCATCACCGAGCGAAGATGTAAAAGTTTTTTTATCCCTTATAATTGTATAGCTTAACCCTAGTTCTTTAAAATAAAAATTACATTATTTAATGAGAGAGTGTATATTACAAAAATAATGAAAGTATTATTAATGTTAATTACAAGTAGAATAACTTTACTAGTTAGCTACCTAGGTTTAGTAGTTTTCTCCCATTTTCAAGTGTTAACAAATAAAAAAAAAAAAAAAAAACTAAAGACAAACAGTGTATTACCAATACTAATTGACTGTATGTGAAGGTATTAATTAATTAGACAGCTAATGAAATCATTATCAATTAATTAAATTCATAAAAATGTTTAAGTTTAGTTTTAGTTAATTTTAACTCATTTAAATAAATAACCATTTACCACGTCCTTAGATTAGTTGAGGTAGATTTTGGAAAAAAAATAAATAAAAAAAATCAGACTAAATGGCTGGTGGGTGAGATTCAAAGGAAGACGAACGCAGCGCTGCTTGGAGCACAGCTGCGAGGGAGGGGGAAGTCCGACCCCAAGCCTACCAGCTGGCGGGGAATGGATTGGGAGGAAGTGGACGGGGAGGGGAGGCGCACATAGTCAACACTATTTAAAATATAAGCCCAATATCCTCGCCTCTCTTCATCAAACTTTGCCAATCTAAAGTCCCGCCGGAGTACATAGACGAGGGCGAGAGGCTATTTTCCTCAAATTGGAGGAGGGGAGAGACGGTGAGGGTGAGCCAAGGGGCGGGAGGGTGTGATGGTTGTGGACTCCTCAGGAACAGGCCCAACCAAACCAAAGGGGAATGACAATAATCCCACTAAAAAGCACAATTACAGAGAAACATACAAAAGTACGAATTTCACTAGGTAAAATAGTTGCACTTCTTGACTGTAATAAATTGTAGCCAGGAAGCGCTAACCCCTCAACTACACATGGCTGGAGGTTATGTCTGAGGATTAGAACACCTTCAAACAGCATTCAGCCCTTGTCCGCTGATAAATGAGCTGCCCTTTACCTAGCACGCCACTAAAAATAATTAATTTCCCCTCCTTCTGTGAGTAAACACACCTCTATTAATGGCCACCATCTTATTTTTTTAATGGTCTATCTACTGCTTCTGAACATATGAGAGGCCGACAAACAAAAACTTAACTGATTCCCTCAGTACCCAATCCCCTATATCATTACAGGAAGAAATGAATTGTCTCACATGAAACATCGACCAGACTCAAAAGACATCAAAACTATTGTTCGGAACAGTGGGAATTCGGAATATAATACCAAAAATATGTCATTGACAAATCAAAAATATAATGGTAGAAGGGAGAAAGGATATAAGTGGGCGACTCCGAAGCAGCGCTAACTAAGATGAACTTAATTTATCCTCAGCATCGTGGCTAATCAATATTTATATTTCTAATTTTCATGTGATGTGAAATACACCCATATTTCTTAGATTTCTTACTAACTCAGAAGAGCAAAATACAAATATAAAATTCATTATAACCAAATACAAATTTCAAAAAATTTAATGCTTCGACCAACACTCAAATTAGCATTCTTAAATATTGCCCTTTATAAAAAAA
>KZ808424.1:37105-88798 GCA_000696205.2 Oncopeltus fasciatus | reverse complement strand
AAAAAAAAAAGTAAAATGATATGAGAGGATAGCACAGATACACAATGAAGCGCAAAATGAAAATAATTTTCTATGGTACTAAGTTAAGATGTTTATAAAACATATGAAGAAAAAAATTAAAGCTGCAGTCTTTAAAAAAAAAAAAGTGTAATTTTTTATTTGACTGAAATGAATACTTAATAACGTAGGGATGAACTATATTAAATTATATACAGGTTAATCAGAAAGCCCTTTCATGAGATAATAAAAGAAGATGCAACAGAAAGAGAAAAATAGAAGGAGAGTTAAGATATTCATAAAATACACAATGGAAACATTAAAGCTGCTATAAAAGTAATTAAAATCACTTTAATTTTTTGTTCATTTAAAATAAAATAAATTATTAATATATTAATGAAATATCATTGACTAAACAGAGGAGTATCATAAAGCTTTTCAGGTGATTTAGGGATCTATCACTCATTAAAACTAAACCGGAAATTTTTTAATTAATATTATGCAATTATTATGAATAACATACATTTTTTGTAATGGAAAAATGGACATAGAGTAATATAAAAATAATTAAGAGGAAAAGGTCTGAATAGATATTTATTTTATATATCAGTGAATAATAGATAAAGAAATATTGTTCCTAATCAATTAAAAGAAGAAAATGTGCTAAATACTGGCACTCTGAGATCTAAAGTATTAAAATAAAATTCCTGAGTAAATTTTAATTATTACGTATATTTATAATTTAAATTAATTACCCCAAATCATACACTCAAATGCTTTAAAAACGAATATTAGAAAATAAAACTTATTACTCGTATAATAATTTAAAAAAAAAAGACAATAAATAAATTTAAAATAAATAATCAGAGTAGAATACTGAGATGAATGAACTAATTAGGAATAATAATAAGTTTGAATAAATTTGACAGCCAAAATAAACATCCCCCTAAAAAAAAAAAAAGAAATAGACGATCCACTACATGAAAAAAAAAATGCATCCAAGTTGGAGTAGTTAATCGATATAGATAGTAGTTCAATACGAGAACACCTCTGAATTGGCGGGATGAAAGGCAAAAAGATAACGACAAAAGTAATAATTCAACTTGAAATAAGGACATGAATGATAACAAATTAATGATAATTTAAAAACTTGAAATAAGGGCATGAATGATAACAAATTAATGATAATTTAAAAAGCTAAAGAGTGAAGTGAGAAATACCAAGCAGAAAATATAGAAATAATAATGACACTTAATTTTAAGTGTTTTCTGCAAGGATAAAGAATGATAACTTAGAACAAGACTTAAACTGAAAATAAAGTAGCTAAATAATTCGTATTCACACAGGGGGTATTAATACTTTCCTAATCACATGGGAATCATTTGAAAATATATGACAAAAACAACAAAATAATAAAAAATGCAAACAATATGATTTTTCAGAGAAATTTAAAAGTGTGTGCCTAACGTAAAAAAAAGAAAAATCACATGAAACAGTAGCAGAACCAAAAATAATTTTTTTTTTCAACAAGTTATCTTGTATCCAAAATAATTTTCTCCAGGATCGCAGAGAAAAATGTTTTGGATATCAACAAAAATCAGTGCAAATGATGAATTGAAATTATTCTGCAGTAATACATAGAGTTAAACATACCTATGAAATTATTAAATAATGAAATAGAATAAATTACAATTAATTAATTCCCAGGGAAATTTGTGATAAATAAACTGCAATTTAATCTGTATGTGATCGATTTCAAAAGTGCACACATGCTGGCGAAATAGTGGGGGTTCATTTAACCCTAAAAAAAATACCTTTAAACGTTAATCAATCCTATCTAACAAAAAAAAATGAAGACAATTCATTTAAATATAAATACACAAACACAGCCCCGCTAAAATTGTTTTGATAAAATTATTAAATCTAATTATTTTATTTTATTTTTTTTAAAAAACATTTTCCCATTCTTAACTAACAATTCCGGGCATATTTTTCTTCGAACGAAAGCAAAAGATTCGTAATTTTCCTTTATGATCATCTTTATTATCACATATAAAATAAAAGTATTTTTACTATTACCTTATTTCCGTAAGAAAATCAAGATTTCACGCAGGTGCCATTTAGAGACTTTGGAATATATTCAGTAGTCGTTTACCAATCCTCAGAGACTAAAAATAGGGACCGGAAAAACCTCTGTTGTATCCGGTGATAATAACCTTCTTTTGTTCCATTACGCCACTAAATTCTTGGGGTTTTTATACGGATTTCAACAATGACTTTGGACAGACCCTAGACTCACCTCTCAAAAAATTTTTTTTTTTTTTTTTTTGTAGATACAGGGAAAAACAAAAAAAGAAAAGTCAAAATGCTGGGCTGACAAAAAAAATTGGTAACAATTTTGGCGACAGATACATTAAGGTTATTATTTCTAAAATTAAAATTATAATATATATATATATATATACGCACACTCAAACATACACATGGTATTAAGCGTTCTAGTATTCGTAATTTTAAAATGAGGAAACTAAAATCAGTATTTAAGCTTCTTTTTGCAAACGTTAGATGATTTCCTTAATGGTTCATATTAGACGCGAAGGAGGAGGTTACAGAGAGAGTAAAATTGATAATCGTAATATCTTTGTTATCATTAGCGTTACGAAAAAGTAAAGAAGATTTTAAGGAATCTAATTTATATTTTAAGAAAAACTTCATTAGGGTAGATATTTAGGGTTGAGACCTAATTTTCCTTCTTAAACATTGCACAGAGCCATCCTTAAAGTTCACATCTTTTACACTTATTACCCTCTTTTGCCTGTTAGGCCAAATTCGACATTAACTCTTTACTCTTATTAATTATCTTCAATGAACTTTGGGTAAATCTTCTAGTATTACTCAACATTCATGGGTAATTGCATTTGATGAGATATCACCACAAAAGGAATAACAAGTTTTAACACTAATGCAACCTACATTAATAGATCAGTTCTTACACTAATTCTCTCTCCCTCTCTCTCTCTCTCTCTCTCTCAAAAAAAAATCTTGACCCAGGAATAGGACCGATAAAAATTTAGTGCCCATTATAGAGTCTGATAAATAGAACAAACAATTTATAAAATTCGGTAATAAGAACAGTTATAACAAAATTATTTAGGAGCCAAGAAAGTATTAATTAAACGAAATAAAATTTATGTCCTTAAATTAATATTTCGGAGCATAAAAAGGAGGAAAAATAAAACAAAAAATATTATCTAGTTTTGATAAAATATTATTTATGTCCTTAGTTTATTACAATTCCTCCATCTTCTCAATCATTTAGGCTTATAGACGGGGGGGGGGGGGGCTGTTTCCTATCCTAAACACCTATGGGTTCATTTTATTTATCGATAAAAAACGACTTAGTCCAGGGAAGGAGTCGAACCGGCAGTGCAAGGGTTGATAGAATCAACCGGACCTCCTCGGTTTACAGGCGTCCTAAGTATTTAAGTTTTTACATATATTGGAAACTATTAGTTTCGAGATAAAAACACTTAATAAATAAATAAGACAAATATAAATAAGAAATAATAATTNCTCGGTTTACAGGCGTCCTAAGTATTTAAGTTTTTACATATATTGGAAACTATTAGTTTCGAGATAAAAACACTTAATAAATAAATAAGACAAATATAAATAAGAAATAATAATTAAGGGTACATATATAATTTATTTCATAACTACCCTAAAAAAAACAAATTTCCAGCGACGACGAGACTTAGACCTACATTTCCCAATCAATAACCAAGAGCGCTGCTACTAAGCGTAAGAATCCTTCCTCGGAATTTATTAATCTGTTTTTATTTTTGTCATTTATGATATAATGATCTAACTCATGACATAAACAATGTATACTTATAAATTATCACTATAATTATAGAAAAATAGTTTTAATTTTATTAATGAAGGTTTATCTTGAATACGCCTATAATACTATATTTATATTATTATAAATATGTATACCATGAAGTTATTATTATTTTTCACGAAAATCTTAAAAAATTCTACAATTCCATTTCTCTTTTTCCACTTTAATTCCCAAAGAATCATAACTAACATTTGGACACGTACGAAATTATGTATTATAAAATATTTATAATCACGTAATATATATTATTATACATAAAGTATATATATGTATTCACGGAATACATCACGTTATACTTATGGACTGTAGACAATTGAAAAGTTACATGCTCGGATTATCCGCGGGAGAGAAAGGTATTTTATTTTTCCAGGAGGAAGCCATTAAGAAGTAGTCAAAATAAAATCTTAAGCTAAGCCCTAAGTCCTTTTAAGTCGGAGCAGAGCAAAGCCAAAGTGGTGTTGAGTACCTACCCCTGGAGTATATTTACCTGAATCTTCACTTGAAATTCGGACGCTTAGCAGGAAGAGTAATGTTATGTGACCGGTTGTTTTTGTTGGGGTTGTATGCGGTATCTGGAGAGTGTTTCTCACAGAAAAACAACACGAGTTCAAAAGCAGACAGCTTAAGGGTTTCCAGTTTGCCCACAATTAAATTTGAATAATGGAAATGTATGCAACATGGCGCTCGCTAAAGAAACAAGTCATATACACCTATTCTTTATTAAAAACCAGTAGTATTCCAGAATGGCAACAATAACCCCTTATTTTAAGCTATCAGGTATTCCCACAACTAAATTATTTTCACACACTTACAAGGAAATAGCTAAATAATTAATGAGAGGGAATAGAATAAAAAAAATCTATCTGTCCCAGTCAGGAATCGAACCTGGATCTCCTGCTATCCGGGCCGGCGTGCTTAACCATTGCACCACCAGGACGAGCTAGATATCTTATTAAATTCCCACTACAATAGATTTTTTTATTCTATTCCCTCTCGTTAAATATTTAAAATTTACGTGGGATAATAAACCACAACCAAATAAATATTTACAAGAAAATAGTGTGTGGTGTTGTTTATTAATCAACGGGATTACATCTTTTGAACTTCCTGAGCTTGTTATATAAAATCTTATTGAGTGTGGGAGTGTGTGTTTCTATGTGAGCATGTGTTGGGTGAGTTCGAGCAACATGGCACCAAATCAATTGTCTTTAATTTTCATTATAAGGAGAGAAATTTTGCGCAAAAGCGCAATGCTATATTTTAGTCAAAGTGGTCAACCTACATTATTATATTTAGACAATTATTAATTGATTTGACATCACTGAAATGAAAAATGAATAGCTGACTTTTAAATTTCCGCTTCCAGGGACTATCTTACCAATATTAAGCCTAAGGGATAATTCATTAATTAGAGGTGTAATTTTCGTACAATAAAAATTTGCCAGTTCCTCAATTACTATAAGTGAAAAGAAATAACAGCATAAGCAAGACAAATTATACATCTAGCATTTCTTTAATAGATTTTATGATCGAAGTGTGTCATGCAAGAGCAGGACAAATTCAGCAGAATTTTATTTTCCGTGAACCGATATGTTTTTTATAGTGATAAATTCGTAAATATCACTATTATCATTCGTCTTTCGAAAAAATGTAACAGTAAATATAAGAAGAAAAAGTGTTTTTTTTTGTTTTGTTTTTTACAAATGTAATAACAATACATGATACAAATTACAAATTAAGTTCTTGCGCATTTCTCCTCCCTCTATTCTGTCCATTAAATAAAGAACTAAAGAAGTTAAAAACTCAAATTTGATTCCTACTTTCAAAAATTGCAATCAACTTCATATGATTCTGAATAATATTGGAATATAGCTTTAAAAAGTAAAAATTTTGTAGTTGGTTAATTTATAGTCACACAAAAATTGTCAAAGTTTTTTAACCAATGAGTGAAGAGCAATTACAGAATTATATATATGTATATATACACTTCAAAATGTTTCTGTGAGTGTATGTATTCATAAATCGGGAGGTATTCTATCTAATCTCAATATATTCGATATTCATACATATATGATATACATTACAGGATATATGATGATGTGATTCGAATATTTGTCGCTAGTGAAGTGACTGTAATATTATTTCTTTAAAAGATGTTCTGTAAAACCTTATAGAACAAATAACCTAAGTAATTTCCCTCTAAACAATTCAATCAGTAGAAAGAAAATAAATACAATAATAAACTACATTAACTTTCAACAGAGGTAAACGTATATACTTAGGCGAATAGTACATATACTGTCGGAACCTTTTAATAAAAATAAGATAAAAACTGAAAGAACAACAAATTGTTGGAGACAGCCCATTTGCGCGGAAGATGTGTGGGGCACTTACATGACAGCTGTGGGATTTCCTCAGGGGAATGCAGTTGTAGAACAAGACCCAGGAACTTTTCTAGTACGCGACATATAAAGGGGGACCAGGGGCGAAAGAGAGGAAGTACAAATCCGAGGATCCAGACGTACACATATGTACACTGGTACATTTAGGAATCTAGCCAATGAGATACTTCTCATGATGCAATTTTTCCTCTTACTTCCTACGATCCTACCAAATAGAAGCATGATCTACGTGACACACATACGCACACACGCAAGATAATCTATTGTAATGCAATATTCTTATACATATATATATATATATATAAATATAATGAAGAACAAATAAATAATAAAACTCAAGCAGAACACCCTGAGTATTTATACAATTTCCCATTAAATAAATATTCAAGATGACAAACAGACAGATATTTATATCGAAAGCTATATGAGCTTATATCTGAAAAAGCTTTTGGCAAAACTAAATAAAGCGAGGAAGTAAAGACGGAATTGATAAATCGTTAATCCTTATTTACTGGCAACAGTTGTTTTAACTGATTAAAAACGTTTCAGCCAAAAGAAATGTTAGAAGTTAGGTAAGACAGTTAATGATGGGGTCGACAATAAACCTACAAGTTATCGGTGCTTGCTCATTTACATTATGAGATATAACAGCAGACTCATTTACCAGTCTTCTTCACGGGGGAAGAATCAATGACTAGCTTAGTCAATTACCGGCACGAGGCATTACTTTTGACAAATAAACCGGCACTCACTGAAATAAAAGATGAAACAACAAAACAAACTTACAATCAATTATAATCCGACGTCAATAAACCTTTTTTTAGATTTCAGTGGAGATTCAACAATTAGTTTTGATACGGATTTGTAGACATTGACATTCATAGTCAATACGATTTTGCCTCCAAATATTTACCATAAAATTTTTATTAAAAATTTAATTATAATTAATCATAAAACTTTAGGTTCAGTGGGCTTTCAAAAATAAGCTTCACAACTTCAACTACAAAAAGTTCATATGCTTTAAGGTTTTTTGTGTTAATATATAAGAATGTCCAGTTAACCGAAGCAAAAAGAAATGTATGTAGACCTATGTAAGAGGGATTACAAAGAACGAGGAGTCCTCAGTTAAGAAGAGGAAGAAGGGACGCGTACATGGGGTGGAAGAGGGAGGTTAAGTCGGGGTGAGAGGGTGGAATAGGGTGGCCTCCCTTGTACAAGACACGAGGCCTCCGAGTCGGGAAATTAGGCGAGGCCCGCACCTCTCGCCTTGAATCAACTTTAATATTGAATTAGAGACCACACTACTGGCTCAACAACCTACCTACTCAAAGCCCTTCTTTTTATTTTTTTACTTTATTTTCTTTCGTCCCTTTCACCCCTGCCCTCCCCAAGGGAGTAATACAATTAAACTGTGGAAAATTATAATATATAAAATAACGAACTAAAAATGTCATGTAATTATGAGTGGGTGCATCTATACAGCTCATCCATTTGCAATTTTTGTAGACGTTATGCATAGAATTAGTTCGTTATTGCATGAAATCGAAGTTTAGGCTTCAATTATTTTTGAAATTATCGAAAAATTTAACGTTAAAAATTATTGTATTCAAAATGAACGAAGTTATCACAGAGGATAGTGAGATTTGAGTTTCGTTCACAGGAGTAGAAAACTAGACTAAAACGCCTACAGTTTCGGAATATTTAATTCCTTCTTCAGAGCCTACATCAAAACAGAAAATGACACTATATAAAAGACCAGTCATGTAGTAACAATATAAATAACTGTTCAAAGAACATACTTACAATTAGTCAAATATTAAAATTACTTTTAAATAAATAGTGAGAGTTAGGAAATATTTAGCTAGAAAATAAATATATATGTGCAAAAAAAAAAAATACAATTAATTAAGAATACATATCTAAGTCGACAACTCTATTATTACTATTTCAATTTTTTTACTTCAGTGACCGACTCCCACATCCTCTGTAAAAATTATGTTTTTTTTTCAGTTTCTAATGACTTTTATTTTAGAATAATTTTCGGTATCTATAAAGCGAAACAAATTATTTAACACTTTGCTCAATAAATTACATACATATAAATCTGGTATCCTCTTGATTGAACGAATTCATTATTCACTTTTTCCTTAATTATTTACAGCACTACTAATACTCCAACACAATGTCGTATCGGTTAAATCTTTCTTAGTGAATTCTGAGGACCATTAATTAGTGAGTATATGACTTGTGGATGAGGGAATAGGGAAAAAGGGCTCAAATGAGAATTTGAAATATTAAATTCAACCCTTGCCTTCCCATGCTGTGTGGCTAAACTCTGATATTTAACGCTATTCTTGATGTCTTAAAACCTGAAATCTATTTTAGAAGATTACCCTGAAGAAAAAAACATGCTATTCACGTCTGCATTCACATGACACGAATTTTGAAAAACCTATTTAACCATAATCGATCTACTTAAGCAAACTTTAGTATGTAGTTCACACAAATTTATAATATAAGAAAAACTACAATTTTATTAATGACAGATTATTTTTCAGGTTAAATTTCAGCCAGTTTGATTAAACTTTATACGAATGACTAAAATCTCAGAACAATATAACTCCCAAAGCTCGTGATATTTCACATTGAACAAAATTAATTATTTGATATAATAATTAAACATTAAAATTTAATCAGAATACAGGGAAAATCTTAGTGCACTCGGAATTCACAACCAACCCTATGTTGATTATTCAATGTCAACCCCCCAATAAACGTTAAATGGTAAAAACCCCCCTTTTTTAAAATAATAATTTTAAACGGATTTGGTTAATTTAATTCTAGTAAAGTGTGCAGATCACTGTGGGTTTTAAAAATAGCGATAGAAAAAATAATCCAAAGGCTGAACTACGTCACCCTGACACCATGAAATGGATATTTTCATTTAGTAGAAACGAGAAAGGACACTAAAAGAAAGCAACAGCCGAATAAAAAAAAGATGGCTAAAAATTAAAATGATAGAAATAATTACATATAAATTCAAAAATACGAGAGTTTAATTATCACATTAAATTCCTCAAATTTTTTTTCTAAGAGATACAAGATATACTCATTAGATGAGTTTTTATATAAAAAGCGAGTGCTACTGAAGCCCTCACAGGCCCTCAAAAGAGCTTACGATCTAATTTCGTCTTTGATTTAATTATTTTCTCCAGAGAAAGCCAAAGGATGTTATTAACTTAAATAAAAATATAAAAAAACCTTCGAAAGAGGCTTAGGCTATAGATTTCAGCAGGATATCGTTGAGTTTTAGCAAAACTAAATTAATCATATACATTTTCCAACACTTAATCAATCACCTACAATGGCTTTGAGGATTTTTATGATTATTATTCAGCCTGAAAAATGAGAAGACTCATTTGCATTTCGAAAATTACCTTTATTACTAATATACTTTCGGAAGCTTACACGATGATGCTTACATTAAGATGATGAATAATACCAATACTGGTCCAGTCCTTATGAATAATTTCAGATAAATTAAAAATTTCAAAATAAACTGCTGCAAAATATTTTTATTTTGGCTAATAAAATATATTATACGATTTTAAATTTTGTAATATCCTTTTATTATTAGTATTCAATTTATTTGGTAAAGACACACGCACGCATTAATCTAACATTTGCAGAAATATTTAATTTACTCTCATTATTTTTAAAATTATGGATTCAAGAGTGTTTGCATACATTTTTTATACAATAAATGCAAGGGAATAGAATAAAAATCTATCTGTCTCAGCCAGGGCTCGGATTTCCTGCTTATCCGGTTAACGCGCTTGCCCGGATAGCAGGAGATCCAGGTTCGAGCCCTGGCTGAGACAGATAGATTTTTTACTATATTGCCTTGCATTTATTGTTTAAAATTTAAGTTGGATTAAATACCACAACGAAAACAATATTAATACATTTTGTATGATTGATAGGAATTTTAGGTTCTAAGTAAGATAGATAAATGATTTTTTGAAAAGGCATTACATGAACAGCACTATGTGAGGAAATCTTCAAAAGGATTAGTTCTAGTTAAGTAGGAAAAAAATGTTCTGCAACTAGTCCAATATCTGGATGGGGAGGAATTGGGATAAGTAGGAAGAAGAAGAGAAAAAGGAGGGGCGATGAACAATGGCAGTTAAGTACAATTTTGGAGGAGTACTTCCTTCCATCAGCTTCCACAAAGAAATGGACCTTTGGCTCCAGTGAGGAAGACTATCCTGTTTTCTGGTTGTCAAGAGCGAGATAGAACGCTGTAAATACGGTCTAGGAAAATAGAGTTTTGTATTAATGACTGCCAACTGGCATGTTCTCGTGAGGGGTTCCCACCCTCAAGCACGAGGCACCTAAGGAAGACTACGCAAAAAGTAGGGTACGGAAATTGCACTTGCACTCTTTCGCAAGTGTCTGAAGTCTGACGTTAATATCTCTGACGTCATAACACTTAGCGAATAATGAATCGGCATTTTGCAACTCAGCAAGAAGACATTATGTGAGCCTCCTCATCATAAAATAATTTAATAGGAAGAAGCAGGTAAATTAATTTCCCAGTTGAATACCAACAAAATATTTGAAGTAGCTACTTCAACAATATGTTCGCAGTAAATCCCAAGCCTAAATACAAAGTTGTTATTCTATAACAGAGAATGTGCGATAAGAGAAGGACGAAGCTAATAGCAAAGTTTAGAGGAGTGAGGTCGGGGAAATTCTGGAAAAGGTGGAAATCCTCATGAGTATAACTGAGGGAAGACATTACCATTTTTCCAGAAAGTTATTGCCATCGACGGTTGTACGCTACCGACTCTCCAGTGTCCTGGAGCGGGACCAGCATACCTGATCCGTGGGAACTCCCACACATAATCAGTATGCCCTACTGCATATTCGAGAACGACGACAGATATTGGAGTAAGTGTCGATCTTGACACTAGTTCGGTAATAGACTCTCAACGGTAATTGTACTGAATAAATGTAGAATTCAGTTGTATTTACCATTTCATCTTCCGACGACCGACGAAGCCTACGTGAACATGAACATCTAGAATTCAGTTATTATTCATATCGTCCTCCAATAGAATTTTTTCTTTTTTTTTCACGCAGATGTTTTTTTAATTAATATTAGTTCACAAAATCAAAACTCTGTCGCTAATAATTTTGTTTGACTAGTTATCGGAGAAATTAAAAGAAATACTCCGGGTGTATTATAAGAGGGAAATAGGAGAGGTGGGTAAAGGAATCAATGACAAAGCAAACATCCAGAAGAGAGTGCACGGGTGAAGGAGCGGACAACCCCTCCCCCCTCCCACCAACGAAGGCAAATACGAGCTGAGAGACAGCAAGAGACTTGGAAAGAATGGAGTTCTGGAGGGAGGTAGACTTTAGAAGTGGCCGACGTGGGCGACCAGTGCCGCAAATGTGCTTTGGCTACGACTCCCTCCTTCACTTCCACAGTAACTGTTTTCACGCGGGAAGGGTCGAGAGGAGGCGGAGAGAAGGGGAAGGGTCGAGAGGAGGCGGAGAAAAGGGAGAGAGGAAGATAAAGTAGAGATAACATGAAGCGGTGTAGGAGTTTTCTCTAATGTCCCAAATCTATATTTTTAGAAGAGAGAATTTCATTTTTGTTGAATATTACTCAGATGTTATCAGAATTTATTAGTCTAATAACAATATATAGACAAAAAACATCAACATTTTTAAATAATCTAAAGGGTTATTGTAACTACCAATGAATATAGAACTATCATACCTTTTGTAATCCGCCTTCATTGGTTTCTGCAAACCATCTTCCAGAAGAAACCAATAAAGACGGATTACAAAAAGGTATGACAGATCAACAATATTACTGAGGTAAAACGAATTACTAAAACTATTTATTAAATTTGATTTTCTTGGTTATATAATATTCCAATTAAAAATTTATTTAATAAAATATATTCAAATTGAACCCTACAGATATATCGAGAGGCTGTTATTTGAGGAAAGGAGTCTGACAAATCAGACTGTCTGAATAAAACATGGTCATTTATGTCGTACTGGTTTTGGATTTGTTCTTTTGTTTTTGAAGTTGAATCGAATTATATACGGCTCGTATAGCTTAAATTGAATTTAATAAACAACTCAAAAATATTTAGGTTCTTTGAACAAAATCCTTCTAATTCTCATCAAACTCAAATTGATTACTACCAGTCATCATCAATCGACTCTCAAGTTAGAAAAAAAATACATATGTATAAAAATGAGCCTGAGCTGTAACATTCACGAACACTGTGTTTGATTAACTACAAATTTCGATAATTATCTTCAAGTACCAATATATATATATAGTTATCTCTTTATAAGGCAACAGAAGAAAAACTTTCTTTCTATTAGTCAGCTGATCCGCAGAGATTTGGCAGGTGATATCTGACCATGTTTTAGAGGGGATGATTGCAGTTGACACATTACCTCCCCTCGGTGGTAGAACTCCAATATACCGAGGCGCGTGTTTTTCTTCTGCTGGGAGAGTACCCCCACCCCTACCCCCTCCCACAACTCTCCTAATCAGACTGAATCTGACAAGCCGCCTTTTAATCGATACAAGAGACGGCGTGTCTTCACACTCGACGTAAATTGATAAACTCCACCTTAATCAAACCTCCGCTTGTTGCCGGATCAAGCCAGTCTTCTCTCATTTTACCCTCCAGTAGCGAGGAAGTTATCCAACCCCCTTCCTGTTTCACATCAACATTTATCGAGGCTTACAATTTTTATTTTTTCTAATTTAACATTAAAGAACTACTACATCATGTGATATTAGTTTATTGAAACTAAAAATTAGCAATACAAAAGATACACAAGACCAAGCAAAATGATTTTCATAATATTCATTTGAAAACTCAATTTACTCTCGCCGAAAAGTTTTCTCATAAAACCTTGAGAAAGAAAGAAAAACTTTTTTTATATTCTGCTTTCATAAGTATTTGTATTTCTCGTAATTTCCGAGGGAAGAAAGTGGAGGAAACTAAATAAATACAGTAGTTTGTTTCTAGATAAAGGTTAGCTATTTATATCAGTTACACTTTAAAAAGAGTCTTAACCTAACAACTTTATAAATTAATGCAAGGTCAAATTCTACCGGAAGTAACTTTTACAAATAATAATTTAATGAAAGACTAAAATTGTTATTATTAGATGATTTTAGTTGGGGTTCGGTCAAGGTAGATCCCAAAAAAAATACAAAGTTTAAAAAAGTGAATTAAAAAAAATAAAATTGTCAATATTATTGTATTCTCATAACATTGTATTTCTACAGCCCTGAAGATGGCTTACAATGTAAGCCAAAACGTTGACAGATAATCTTTTTAAAAAGTACACTTTTTTTTAATTTGAATTTTTTTAAATTTGTATTTTTTTAAATTTGTATTTTTGGATTTAACTTGACCGAACCCCAACTAAAATCATCTAATAATAATATCTACGGTCAAAAAAACTCTCCTTTTAAAATGATTATTTTCCAGATAAAGATTTCAAAAAGCCCAGAAAATGCTTGCTTATACAGACGTAAGGATACTTAATTACTATACAATACTTAATATTGTCAACATTTAGCGAATGATTATGAAAAAAAAAAAAAAGGATTATAGTATTCACATTATTATAATTTCAATTACTGCTAATAATATACGTAGTTGGTATTTTTTTATTTCAGACTTAAGCATATCTGTTCCTTAGAATAAAACTAACTAAATTAATTTCAAAAGTTTAAAAATTTGTAGAAAGCATAGTAATGCAACTAATATAAATTTCGATTTATATTTCAGCATAAATTCTATCTTCAGTGACTGAAAATGCGCTGATTGAATCCAACTTAGCTGCTAAATCATTGATGTTAAGTTTTTTTTTTAAGCCAATGAGCTGCTTAGCTTTCTTTGACAAATAAATCTATTAAACCAATTGGCCGATTTAATTTAAGATTAACAGATAAAAAGTCCTTGGCATCCCTAAACAGCTCACAAAATAGATATCCTTGAGAAACTCATTTCCGATTGAGTTTTATGTCTTGACTCTGACGAAGAGGGAGTTGAAATGGAAGCGTTGACGTTGTAAAGAAAAAAGTAATGAAAAACAAAATTTTATTAAAGAAGTTCTCTTTAAAGTTCTTTAAATTTGCATTGAGCACGCAAAAAAATAAATAAAGTGGAGTTTTTATACATTAACAATTCTAATTTCACAATTCAATCCGAAATTATTTATTTTGTCTTAATAAAAAAATAAAAAAAACCTGGATACGGGCTTCAAGAAGGTAGTAGAGGAAGCGATCAGTCACTACCTGTTAAGGATCATGGGGATAATTAAAGATATAACACTTCAAACATAAAACGTGCCTGTTATTTATATCTCATTCATGCAACATGGGGTTCATTCATCGCTTCATTATAAGGATTAACACCATTAAGTTTGTCAAATCAAAGTAGTGGTATCATGACACTTAAACGCAAGTGTCACAACCCGTGCAGTGTTGCCATTAGAATTAAAAATTAAAATATTATAATTTTATAAATCATTGTTAATTAACACCTCCCATCAATGATTTATATTGACATAACTAATTACAATAATTTCTAACATAGCACTACCACGTAATTAGGGATTTGCTGTACTATTTGTACATATCTTAGTACGTCATTGCTGATTTACGCAGCTCTTGCGTGGCAGGCTTGTAACACCAGCAAAGGATATCAGGAAATATGTCGCAGCAAGCCCCCGTTAGATGCCTCCAGGGAACAGATGGCTTCCTTAAGCCCAATGGGTGCAGATGAAACAGAAATACTTCAGATGCGGGTATAGGGAGCGTATGATCGAGCGACTCGCACTGTCCAAGCTTCCGACTGACCTATTTCGTGATCATATATCATAGACAAATCCCTCAACAGATTGGAGAAGACGTAGAAGAAGGAAAGGAAAACGATACAGAAGACACTAATATTAAATGCAGGAGTAAGCAACAGTAGATCTTGTATACAAGAAGGCCAAAAGTGAATCTAGAGAAAATCCACAAAATAGAGGGAGTGGAAGGAAGGCTTAGGGAACGAGAGATGGACACGTAAGGATGGGTGACCTACCGTGTAAGAGGACCTTAATCTACCAGAATGGCACATTTATCTTATCTCGGAGGGGGCTTTATCTCTAATCAGTTGACGTCTTCACAGATAACAGGCCTACAGCTGGACTAGGACCTTATTTACTATACACCAGCACTAAACACATCAAAACTNTGTATATATATAACAGAAATATATTTAATATTTTTCTCAGTGCCTTCAACACTAAAAAGAAAATTCGAAATTTTAAAAGCATAACTATAAACAGCATACGGACAAGTTTGATCACCAATAAGAGTACAATAAAAATAAAATAATCTCCATTTCCTGGGAATGAAAATAAATGAATCATGGAGAAATTCACAAATACTAATTTTAAATGGAAAGTTTTTTTGACCGTAGATATTATTATTAAATGATTTTAGTTGGGGTTCGGTCAAGGTAGATAAAAAAAAAATACAAATTAAAAAACACTTTTTTAAAATTTGTATTTCTTTTGGACCTACCTTGACTGAACCCCAACTAAAATCATTTAATAATACTAATTTTAAGTTCAGAAATAATAATTTATTAACATGTAATAAATTTTTTGGCAAATAACTACATTTTTCATGTTTAATTCAAAGCCAATATTTCTGGAAAGCGATAGAAAGACAAAAGGAAATTTTCCTAGATTATTGTACAGATATAAAGTTTAAAAATTCCTAGATAAGTCTCTATAGCTTTGAAGATTAGTAAGTATGGAGTAGAGTAAGCACACTAGAGTTCTCTAAGGCGGGGGAGAATTGTTCCCGAAGTCTGAGACATCAGTCAGCCGTGTAGCCAATCAGGCTAACAGGTTGTATAAAGTTCCCGCCTTTGATCCCCCCCCCCCCCCAGAAGTATTGACACATCTGCCAGAGGGAGGGGGGTTTGATCTCTCGCAACACTTGAAGGAGGCAGAGGGCGGCTCGGTCTATCAACACGACGCAGACAGAAAAATAGTTCGAGCAAGTACCACCATTAAACGACGCTCAAGTAACTCAAGCGAGTCTTCGTAATAAATCAAAACATTTGCTAAAATATTTCAAATAACACTTTTTCTTTCAAATGAACACCCTACTTTCCTCTTTTATTTATTTCCAATTTATGTAATCTCGGAGATCTACTACAATGGCTAAGTGATATTAAAATTTGATCGACCATCTACAGAGTGTAGGGTACTTTAAATGAATACGAACAAAGGCAAATACTTACGAACACAAATCTTAAGAGTGATTGAAAAAATATAATACGGATTTAAGCAAGTAAATCAAGCTATTCAGCCCTGACATGATTCCTAAACATATTTATCAATTCACTCGACTCCTGAACCAATGGTGGTAGGTTCAAAACTGACAGTAAGTGTATTTCTTTCAGCGCTTCTGTTTTTAATGGTCCTGAAAATAAAAAGTAAATAATGAAGAGTCCATAAATAGCTCGACAATGTCAGATCTTTCGAGCAAAGACGATGTATTCGTAGGTTAGACTCTCGCTAGTGTGTTGGGAGTTTAATAAGTTATCTAATTCTCCCGGTGGTGCAATGGTTAGCATACTGGCCCAGAAAGCAGGAGATCCCGGTTCGAGTCCTAGCTGGGACCGTTAGATTTTTTATTCTGTTCCTACGCATTAATTGTTTATAAATAAATTGTGTGTGTTGTGTGTGATAACGTATTTATGATAGAGAATGGGCCGTCTGTTGTGCTCCACCATGCAGATTAAGTTGTACTTCTTGTTGGGGAAGTCAAAGGACTAAAGTATGACAGGATTTTGCCTCGTTTCTTCAACGAATTTTTTATTTCGTTTCTATTACCTAAATAAAAAAAAATACAAGAGCTTCGTTTTCTTTTAACGATTCATCATTAATTTTTCTTAATATAAAGCCAAGGCCAATAAAACTGTCAATCGAAATCATTAATAACATTATGATAATTCTTTTGATGCATGACAAGAAAGAGATGGGTCTTTTACTGAAGCTAATTGATAGCTGTCTATTGGCAAAGGAGATTTGATCTTAAGCTCGTGAATAGACAAACCCCCCTTCATTACTGATGTTCTTAAGATAAGGGATTATGATAAGGGAAGATTAGCTTTTTTACCCTCCTATGCTATCTCTTAATTGCAAACCCTATCGACTTCTACAGTGTTTAAAGCACTTAATCTTATAGCGAATGACGGCTGGTCCAGGAACCAAAACTTATGTAGTCAGACGAACCCATTAGATGCCCAGGAAGACATAAATTCCCAGGGGATGAAGTTTCAACCTGCACTACCCATCTAAAATATTATGCTTTTTTTTTTTTTTTTTTTTTAAGACGATGAAAAGCATTGAAATCAGTTTCTCTGTGTAAAATAAAATTCTTATGGGCTGACTAAAACAAAGGTCGATACTCATACTAAACAAATTAGGTGAAATTATTTTAGCAGTTGGAAGAATTTTCTTGATAAAATCGAAAACTATTTCGTGGATTGGAATCCCCCTTCTTAAGATTGGAAGAAAATAGAAATGTGGACAAAACTGTTTTTAATTTATTATCTTTGATTATTGATTATAAACAGGATTAAATAAAAAGAAGTCAGTATAAAACAGCAATAACATAAATATTATTGAATGGACGTGGATTAAGTAAATAATCTAGACTTAGGTATAAATAATGGAGCGAGAAATGGTGGAAAATTTAGATTTCAGAACATTCACTTAGGGGGAACAAAATTCGATATTAACAAGTGTAAACAATTTTGAAGTAATAGCAAATTTTCATAAATCGTCTTAAAATAATAAATTATTCCATCCGATTTGTTTAATTCTATAGACTAAAAATTAAATTTATACCTTCATTTTAAGGTAACACTAAAAATAATGCAGTTTCTTAAAATAAAATAAAATAAATATTATTGAGATACTAATGAATTTATTGTTACTTTTAAAATTTTTAATTGAAGAAAACAATGAAAAAATGTATTAAGTACCAATGCCTCAGCACATTAAGTATCAATGACCAGAGAAAATAAAAAAAGTTGTACCGCAAGAGAAATATGTAAATACGAAAGGGAATGGGAATTAGTAATAAAATTATTCAGAGAAAAGCAGCGAATAATCAAACAATATTCAAAAAGGATATGAGAGAATGAATAACAGACCCAGAGAGCAGACAAGGGGTATTTAAGCTTGGGATCAGGTATCTGCTGAAAATTTCTACAATGGGACTCTTCAAAAGGGATTTATAACCTAAATTACCTGGGTATTGTTTAAGAACTTGAACATGTCCAAGTTCCAACATGAGGCAAAAGGAGAAGGGTAATATACCTTATGAACAAAATGAAAATGAAGAGGTACCACAAGCAATTATACACTAAATTCAATATTTAACCTTAATTTGGAGTGTAAATACAGAAAGCTCAGCTGAAATTTAACAAAGATTTTTTTTTTTTTTTTACATTTATACCAGTAGTTAAAATACATTTATATAATAACGAGAGAAAGAGTGCATCAGCGGAAGACTTATGACGTCAGGGAATTGGTTCTGGCAAACAGAAACCATGATGAGACTGAATTCGGCCAGAAGCTCTAAGGATTGGTTTTGAACGCAGGATCTTGTCAAACCCCACGGGAGAAAATGAAAAAATGCATAATAGAATTGGCTGCGTCAGTTAGTGGAACAAAACGGATCAATACCAGCCTATCTGATCTCTCATACTGAAGGCGACAGTATGATATATGGTTACAGCGGACTGTATCATTTATAAAAAAAAAATACATATAAATATGAAAACAAAGAATGTAACTAAAAAGTAGGCTATGGAGCAAAAAAATGATATAATCAAGTAAATACTCCATTTAAGTTTGATAAAGAAAAGTTAAATGTGGTTAATATTGTTAATATTAGTTAGTAGGCGAATAAAAAAATAAAAAATAATCATAAATATTTTTTTTTTTGTGATATTTAATCCAACATAGAATTTTTAATTCTGTTCCCTTGCACTAAAATTGTTTACAAAAAATCATGTGGACAAGTTATAGATGGTGGAGATAGGCGATTAATTAAATAAATTATTAACAGATAAAACTAGTTCTCAACATAAACATTTCGAGTGAACCCCAAATACCTCTTCTATCGTATAAAACTTTAATGTTATTACATTATGACACATTAGAAAATGATTATTTCAACAAATGCAATACAATTATTAGTAAAAGATAATTTCCTGAAATTGAGTCATAGGGATATACTTTTAAGTCCAAATTTTAGTTAGTTTTAGGTTAATCCTAGAAAGAATTGTTGGTAAAGGGTAAGGAATGCAAAAATAAGAGGGGAAGTACGGAGAATTATGGAGACAAGAGAGTGGTAATGGTTCCGACACATATGTAGGGTGGACTCAGTGGAAACTATGGAGTACAGACCAGCTGGAAACAGGTCTAGAGGATCGGGGACAAATGACAGAGCTCTGGAGGGACGAAATGACTGATCATGCAATACAGAAAACCTAAGCCGAATTTAACCTTCCATAAATTGTAATTACAAGTCTGTTGTTTAATTTCTGTACAATTAGTTACTCAAATTATTAGAGGCACGCATATGTAGAATCAACGCAAATTGTTTTGCTTATTAAGAAAATACTAAATAAGAAGCATAAGTGAAAACGGAAAAAAACAACAACAATACATTATTCAATCATTTGGATAAGATAGGACTATAAATGTTACTCCAATAAAGGAAAAAAAACGAGAATAATAACGGAGCCTGAAATCTGGCGACAAGTCAAGGCTCTCATTAACAGATGATTACTGGCGCCAAGAGAGAGGGAGAAAGGGATTTATAATGATCTCCGGAAGAAACAAACCCCAGAAAATGGCGCGTTCTACAACAGGAATTAGAGCCCCTTCTACAATTCCTGATTTCCACAGAAAGGTATTCACACTGCTACACAATGTGACAGGACTTGTGAAAACTTTCATCGTTAACTGGACAATCTATTCTTGCTTGTCGGTATACGCTCAAGCGTCTACGGACTGGGGAACCAAATTGGGCGTTTAAGGTTGTTTAAGCACTCCTTGAACCAGTTCGATTAAGGTTAAAATAGAGACGGATGGGAAGATTTGCAGATTGATAGAAATAAACATACATTTGCTAAACTCAACATGCCTGCTTAATGGAACACTTATTACAGTAGACTTCATTATTAAAGTAATAGATCGTACTTGAAATGAACTTTTGTTAAATAGAAACTTACTTCAAAATCATATGGTGGACGCCCTTAGTTTTCATAAATAAAAAAATCCACAGATTAAAATATCTTAAATTCTTCAAATAGTTTCATTGCAGACATGCAATTAAAAAATAATTTAATTTCTTGTGTGAAACATCTGCTGCCTAAATAAGTGAGTTTGACATTCTTTTGAGTTTTCCCTCACAAATAAAATTAAAGAGAACAAAGGGAGACAAAAGTCAAGCAGAAACTTTTTAAAAAGAGTCGAAGGTGAATTCTGAAATTCAATGTTTGAAGCTTTTATCGGGGAAATAAAGCCTTTTCGCCGCCTTTACAACGTAGAGAGCTAAGAGGAAATTCAATATTAGTAGAGGTTTGATTCGCAAAGTTGTGATCAAAAGCCAGGGGGGGGGGGTTACAGTAGAAGGGGAAGTCGATAACGATATTACACTGTTCACCGGGGGGATGTGGAGGATATCGCGACCACCGGAGCTCTGAAGGAAAACCGCAGGCTCCAGCGCATAGGAGAAGTGAGTGCCGCGAGGTCTTCCTGACAGCTTTCCACTAGACCATTCTACTTAGGACTACACATGTTTCCTCAAGGTAGAGAGTGGCCATCAGTAGTTCCAACATGCTATGTCAATGTTACTTAACAGCTGTGGAAAAGTGGGGTCATTCAAACTTATAAGAATGCCTATATTAATTTTTTTTTGCTGAGTTAGCCTCCCTTGCAACCACTTAGGGTCATTGGAGGGAGGGGCTATCCCCATTTTAAACACCCATGGCCCAGGTCAAGCTTCTATTTATAAATAAAAGATTGACCTGGGCGGGATTTGAACCCGAGGCATCAGAATTGCGAGACCCGTATGGATCCCCTGAGCTAGCCTGGCGCCCCTATGTTATTTATTAGTTGCTAACGCGCACAAGAGCAGGCAATTTTTCTTCAATTTGGTTCGAAAAAAAAATTCCTTTAATTACTAACATATACAGAGGGAAGGGATATCCACGGCTAGCTACTGTATTCTGAACTCTATGGCACTGCATTATTGAACAGGAAAGATTGCTCAGAACGGTACTCGAACCCGCAGCATCAGACTTAGGAGTCTAAGCCTCGGCTAAGCCACATCCCCCTTCAGCCCTCAAGGTTTCATAATAAAAGAAAGGATGAGTTTGAAAAGAGCAAACGTACAATGGGGTAAAGAGGATGGAGGAGTTTAATATATACTAAACACTAATAAAATACATGAGAATATATATATATACAAGTGTATACAAAACGCAATGTATTAAACATTTTGCCTAAATAGCTAATTAAGAGAGGAAATTCATTTAAAATTTCGTCAGAAATATTTTAAAATACATGAAAAATGATTTATTAAACCTATTGAATCATAGTGTTAAAATAAATATATGTTAATAAATATGAAATTCATAGAAATATATTTATTGATAGAGGTCAATGTGAAATTCAAATCTCAAACATAAATATCTAATTATAAGGATACTGAGAGATTCCCTTAGTCCATTGCGACAGATGTTCTATCAAGATTTCATGTCTATTTTCATAATTCATCAGACGTATTCTGTGAAATTTCGACCTTACTTTTTAGACATGGCGTTCCTTTCTTTACAACGTTACCCTAATTTATTTAAAAAAAAAAAAAAAAAGGAATCTGCTCATTAATAGTGAAAAGATTATGGAAATACATTCCCTAAGTAGCCTTCTTTAAAGAGGGATTCGTATTTAAAAACTGACGGAAGATTGCACACTCTCAGATGCTAAAACTGCATTCGTTCCACTGGAGTCGCCGAAAATGCAAGTGGCCAGCGAGGTCCTTTCTGGGGGGAGGATTAAGCGGGAGAGAGATGGGCTCCGGCCGTTGTCGGCAGTATTTCACGGCTGAGAGGGTGGAGGAAGCCCACAAGAGTATGGTAAGTGGTAAAGGGTGCAAGGGGCGGCCACTCGACTAAATGAGGCGATAAGAGGGACTCCACGGGGATACATATTTCTGGGAGTCAGGGGGGAGGGTGGCGCACACACCTTCCTCCCACACCTCTCATTAACCCACACACCCACTGCCCTACAAAGTTTCATTATACTACCGACTCTACACACCACAGAGAAAGAAGAAAAATTTCCAAAAGTGAATCCTCAAAGTTTTACATACAAATACCATATTAAGCACAATTAAAACTGTGAAAAACTCTAGATGGATAGATAATAAAATGTTTTAACATTTTAGCTCGCCATAGGAGCATACAATTGTTTCAATTTATATTAATCACATACCATATGAAAAATTAATATACTGAATTCATTTTTTTTTATTATTCCAAAATGCAGTTAGACAAGAGACTCTCTCCCTCCACCTCCCCCATTGGCCTAAAATTTAAGCAGAAACGTTGGTAATAATAAGAACTTTGTTGTTCTACAAATTATTTTTTATTTCTTGAAATTCCAAGATATGAGTTCTTGATCAATCCTTCCTCTAATATTTTCCCCTTAATACTATTCTTTTATCCCTATTTTATTTGTGGTTTTAATTATTTATTCTTTGAACATTAAGTGTGATTAAAATTCATTATAATTTGTATTAAAATATATAAACTTGAGGAACTTCTATGTATTTTCCAAAAATTCATTATTAATAATTTTATAAATCTTACAAACATTTATGGAAAAAGTACAATTTTTTCTTTCAATAAATATATTTCAAAGATTAATTACAATTCCATCCAGTAAAATGGACGAATATTCATTAAAACTTGACTATTATATTATGATGATTTCAACCTGAGCGAGGGAGATCATGTCAAGTATATACCATATGGCCAGGACTATTCATACCGAAATATGTCATAGGGGCCGCATATCCCTTCAGCTTAGAAATTGGGCATAGATTAAATTGTCCCTTTGAAAGCTAGGCATCGAACTACGATTATACATATTAAACCTCGGCAGGACGGGGCTAAGAACAGACCACCACCCTATTCTAAACACATATTGTGTCAGCCAGATCCACTTTTTCGTTGAAAGCACGAACAGGGGTGGGGAGGGGGGTGTTTAACCTGGAGAGCCAGGCAAATAAGACCTTAACGAATCCCTTCTAATATGTCGCCTCAGGACTGCAACTAAACCGCTTGTCTGTTCACTAGAATATACTACCTCCTACTTCTCATATATTTCAGACATATATCTTATGTATTAAATGTAGAACTTCAATCTCTAAATTTTATCACTTGTTAGCTTACGTGAAACTTGAAACTTCAGGATAAGCATCCCTGGGCGGGATTTGAACCCGCAGCACCAGGATTGCAAGACCCAAACGGATCCCCTGAGCAACCCTGACCCCCAATAAATGCATTCTTAAAAGTGGTTCAGAACCCATTTCAAAAGTTTGCAATTTACGTCTTCACAGTTCTACAAATACTAATAATTACGAAAAAGTTTCAATTATCTTCATGCCTGATCTCTCCATTGATCTATATAAGCCATTTAATAAAGGATAAAAGCAAAAGAGATTCAATAAAATAAGGTTTAATTATTGTGAAAATTATGTTAACTGGAGCAAGAGGGGACGAATTCATATATTCAGTTTATTATTTGTTTTTTGCCTATCTTTAATTTATTATCGTGTACTCATTATTATTAGACCAATTACAGCAAAATATGAGCCACTTATAACGGTACCGGGTAATTGGCATAACAAGCAATCTGTCAGCTGTCTGGTTTACAAGCACTAATGATGATGCTCTTGAATCCGAGTTGTCTATTAGATTGCAAATTAGAAAATGAAGAAAGAACAAAATAGAATTTCAAACTTGAGGAATGCTGTTTTACCGCACCTACAGTAAAAAAAAAAAGAATGGATGTAGAAATCCTGAGAGGACCTAGCCTTTTCAGAAGTTGTGCCTCTTCCCTGAGGGATGAATGTGGTGAAGTGAAGGAAAGCTGCTGATAAAGCAAAGCAAGATTAGGGGATGGGAGCAGGAGTACAAAGGCATACTAATAGAGACGTGGAGCGAGCCACCCGAGGGGGAGAGAGAGCCAGCTGACAAACAGCCATCTCCCAGTGATTAATGCGTATTTAAATTAATACCAGGGGCTGTTGGTAGATTGAAATTAGTTGTAGTGGCCGGGTGGGGGGTTGGTAGGGCCCAGATAAAAAATGGCCTGCCTCGTTATGGGAGTATCAAAGATGGGCGACCGCCCCCCGGATGACAGCAACTGTCCCCCTCCAAGAACCAAGATCCATTACATCCTGGAAAAAACCACCCTCTCCCAACATTTTTTCCCAAACCTTTCAAGTCCCAACCTAAATATCCTATTCATCAACTACTTTCATGCTATTAAAATTCCATCGATTGTCCAGCAAACAGTAAATAATCTGAAAGGTCTACAATTTTGTTTTTCATCTTCTAAGTAATTAACTGGCTGCACAACTTAATTGATTACAAATGATAGCTGTTATTTGTGGACATATTTTAACGTATTGAATATACAAAATTCAAATCTACACATAGTAATTCACATCTAATAAGCGTAAAAATATAAAATAATTTTACATTTAATTAAAATAATGATGGCATGACACGATTTAAATTAAAAAAAAAAAAATATNTAAGTTAACTACTCTCTTTTTCCAAATAAAAATAAAAGTCGATAAGTTGAAGACTATTTCATTATTTGAATAGGGTATTGGGCGGAAACACTCAGGAGCTCAAAGTGGGGTTCAGTGGCAATCAGAGGTGACGCAGCGCGACATGCCCCGTGAGTTACGTTAATTAATATGTTAATTGATGTGTGAGCTGTTCCAAAATAAGTTGGTGTAGGCGGCTTCGTAGGTCTAAGTTGTCGGCAAAATGTTGCAAATCATCATTTGAGCATTAAGTTTGCTAACAAGAATTTTATGTGGTCAGACTTTACCTACTCTTGTATGTGTCAATAAATAGTAGCGTTATATATATATGTGTGTGTGGGTGTGTGTGTGTGCGTGCGCGTGTGTGTGTGTGTGTGGGTGTATGTGTGTGTGTGCGTGTGTAATGTAGAGAGAGAGAGAGAGAGAGAGAGAGAGAGAGAGAGAGAGAGAGTGCAGTGCACACACAAAAAGAAAATATCAAAGGAGCAAAATTTTCGGTGAAAAAGCAAATACCATTGGAAATTTTTCTTCACTTTTCGCTGACGAAGGGCGAGAGATCCACGAAAAATGTATATACACACACACACACACACACACATATCATATATCGTCATCTGATATACTTTGCAATAAACAATAATCATATTTTTACGTGTTCTATCTACAATCCAGGAAACCAAATATATTTTTCAGGCAAACTTAAATTTCAATTGAGGAGCATAAATTTGACTGAAAATGCTATTGGAAATTTGTCGTAGACATTGGTTTAGGGAAAAAGGGAAACAACACATTCAGAGAAAACTGACGTCATCCGCAAACTGCGTGGAGGACAGAAAGAGACTCGATTAAAACTTGATGGGAGATAAGGCTGGAGGCGGAAGACCAGATGTAAACGGGAACTGGAACATAAAAAGTGCATTGAGCGGAACTGGACGCCGGCTATTTATGTATGCAAATACAAATAAGCCGATCGTTAAGCTCTTCCAGGCGGGCAGCTCTTGAAATTATCAATGGACGAGGCTGAACTCTCCCGTAAGCAGATATTAACGGGAAGCCAGATACATTACCTCCTCATTCATTATTCGTTTTTCTCTCACGTAACCTATTCAGGTTACCTGGCAAAAATATCTAGATTTGCCGAATTTCTAAGTGAACAGCCAGTTGTCGCTATTTACATGCGATAAAGACCATTGACGGGCATATTGAAGCATGACATATTTCAACTTAGAGATGGATTCAAAAAGAAAATTTTTACTTTAAAAAAAATTTAATTACACACACACACACGCACGCACCCACACACTCACACATATTAAGATTTACTGATTCATTAGAAAGGCTTAAAACGATTAAAAAAAAAAAAATTGACATGGATATAATGAGAAAACTAAAAATATAATTTTTTATATTATTCCTTCGTTTATTTATCTAAATTTAATTATTAAGAATTTCGAGAACAGAATAATAGACTGGCTTTTATGGAAATTAATTATTTATTAATTTATAGAATTAACAGAATAATTCAGCGAATAAAGGGTCTCAGAAATTTTCCCAAAACATTTTTTCTAAAAACTATAAAAATCTGTCACGCCGGAGATGTGCAAGCTAAGCGAATTGCTAACTATTGCAGTGGTCGAATAGGAAGAATTTATTTTTTACTTTTTGTTTAACGACTTAGGGTTGTGGAGAGACAGACTATCCACAAATCTCTATACTGTTCTAAAAACCCATTAAAATAGTGTGGCTGGAGCGGGACTCGAATCCTCAACACAAGGTATGAATGGCTCAAATGAATCCCTTTGGTTAAGTAGGAGGTCAGAATTATTATATTTATTCAGAAAATGAGATTTAGCTTTTAAAAATAGACATAATAATTCACTCCATAACTCAAATGCACAGATGTTTGCGATGATAAAAGAAAAGGTATTAGTCATTAGACATTTACAGAAAGTAGGAGTATGATTCGTGTAAACTACTCGACTCAATCGCAAAACAACAACGATCCAGAATGCCTCTCGCCGAAATATAAGAGCTACCTGTTCGATACGCCGGGCCACAAGCTACAGGCAGAACTGCGGGTGAAGAAGATGGAAGTCCTACACCAGTTCAGACTTAACTCGCGGCGAGTGGGGAAATCTGTCGGCCCCAAGGATACGCCCGTGCGTCCACGACAGCTCCGACCGAAGGCTGGCCCAGGGTGCGGGGGTGAGAGTGAAGCCGCACGCTTGAAGAGGCGCGAGCGAGAGGAGGAGGAGCGGTTCGCCGGGATCCAGGCCTACAACGCGGCCCTCCAGAGGAAGTTTGCTGTCTGGCAGGAGAAAACCTGGAAAATGGTGGAGAAGGCTGTCGGACCCGGAGAGTGGTTCGATAGAGCCAGGCCCGCTCTCAGAGCCATCGTCTTGGATCTTTGGCGAGAGAGGAATGACCACCTACCCGATACAGTCCTGCCGAGACACCCGGATCTCAAACTCCTACCTGGAACTCGCCTCCAACCGAATACATATTCCAGATTTTTAGAGGTGACCAAAACTCGCCCATCTTTTATTTGAAAAGCTATTTTCTTTTTTATTAAATTATATATTATTTCCTGTCATCTCCTTTGCGTTAGTGTCCTTGGTAATTTCCTGGATCTTTTGACAATATTTACAGTTTTAAAATTTGAGAGAAATAATGAGAGTATAAGGTGGCTATATTTTTTCCACTTAAAACAGGTCATCTAATGTACCTATTATGTAAACATGATAAATATAAAAACAATAAATGTTTAGCAATAGCAATTATGACTGAATGAATCTCGTAACATATATATGGTGGGAAGAAAAACAGTCGGTTCCACTAAAGTTGAAAAGTAGATATGCAAAATAAATACGGCAGTGATAGATGGGGTAAACAGAAGATGAGATAAGTGAATGCTAATTCATGAAAGTGATAGTGGCATTCTCTAGCGCCATAACCCGTCTCGAGACAGCTGGGAATTCCAGCAACCACATCACGTTTTAGTTATCAGCGACCTCAACCATTAGAGAACTCCCACTATACCAATGTGTCTTCAAGGTACTGGGGCAACGTCCAACAAATACCCCTGCTGCCATATCCCTTCTTCTTGGCATAATGCACCCCCTACTCGTCTCTTGTTGCAAAGAGTAGTCATCCTTTTTTCATTGTTTTCCGCTATTGTCGTCTGTATCATGAGAAAAGGGCAACCCTTATTAGTAAAGGGGTAGATAATAGTTAAAGTCAAATATACATAATAATAAATAAATCAAAGTGAGTTAATTATAAAATACATTTGTAATGTGCAGCTGTGAATATCCAACAAATGGCTTTCTATATGAATTGTAATAACACAAATTTGGCACAGAGTATTTCCTGTGTTTCATCGGGTAGAAGATCAAGGACTTCTTCAGAATAGAAGATCGCTTTCTGGCTGACTCTAGAGCTTCCATAGACTTTTTCGTGCAATTACATAAGAACGAAGATATTACTCTAAGTAATTGTAGTCTCCCCCCCCCCCCCCCCAACCGGCTCCCTTTCCTTATACGATATCAGACCAAAAAGGATTTGATTTGAAAATCATTCCTTAAATAAACAGCTAAACAGCGATTACGTAAAGATATGTGTATATACACACACACTAACATGAATCTCCAAACAATTTTGAACAGACCATATTTTTTTTTGCTAATCAGTATAGGTATAGAACAGAAAATATTTATCAAAGGTCACGTGAAGCTTTCCTCAGAGGGAATCTGCCTTTAGTAATGGTAATAGTTAGGATCGGCTGACCCCAAGATCCCAAGTTGAAGCCCACCACCAAGTATACTGAAAGTGTTCATCGTGAAGCGAGAAGAAGCCACTCCATTCCATCCCGAATAGCTTCGCTAAATCCCTTTCCAGCTGTCTTTCACAGTTCTACTTCCGGAACAACAGAAGCATTTCAAGAGTTGAGAGGAAGCCTTTTCCGCCTCGGCTGACGGCTTCGGGAGTTGAGGAATTGCCAACTCTGACAGGGAGGGATCCACACAAACCTTACAAATTCATTTCTATAACTCACTTGACACGGGCAAAATATTTCTATTTCCCATACTACACAAATGAATAAGTGAGTATATTCCTCAGCAGTCTCGATATCATTCACTCATGTTCATTACACATTTATTGAGCAACAATTTAAATGGGCTACAAATTTATACACTAAGCAAATGGTAATAAAATTAAGATGAATGTTTCATGCTTCTGACAGGATGTAAATTTTAACTACAAAATTATGAGATAAGGAATTTAAAAAAAATCTGAATTTGTAAAACTAAAAAGAAATTTTAAATACTACATAAAATTAGCTGGAATAAGATGTTTGTATGTGTGCTAGCCAACTACATAAGTAGGGTCAATGATATATGGTTGTTTTTTTTATATTTAGAGATCATAGTCACTGTAAGATATATAACCGTTCAAAGATATCTCATAGTTTCGTGATGTTGATGGTCATAACAAATTTGGTCCCATGAGGGTTCGATGACGTTACCTATCGACATGTATTGGGGTCTTTAGAAAAGGCTTTCCAAAGAGAACCAACAACACACACTCACACTGATACACAGATACGAGTTGTGAACATCTTTGTCTTGTTGCATGTTGCAGACGGAGGGGGATGGAACGCGGCGGAGTGTGCGGTGCCAGTGGAGTGCGCGAGTGAAGTGCAAGTGTTAGTGAGTGTAGCCCCAGAGCCATGTCCCACCACCAGCAGCTCCTCAACCTCTCTTCAGCCCAGCCGGAGGAAGGTAACCTCACGGACCTACAGCCAGCAGACCCTCCTCGCGACTGGAACTTCCTCTTCGTGCTGGTGTTCATCGCGGCCGGAGGACTCGGCAACATCCTCGTCTGCCTGGCAGTGTGTCTGGACCGCCGGCTACAGAACGTCACCAACTACTTCCTCTTGTCGCTGGCTGTCGCAGACCTGCTGGTCAGCCTCTTCGTCATGCCGCTCGGCGCCATTCCCGGATTCCTAGGTATAACCCCCTTAAACATTCCTCTAACTGATTCTCGTAAAACTGACTATCAATAGCACTTAGTAAATTAACACAACTTCACTAAGTGATTGTTACTGATAGGGTGGTACTTGTATACGTAAATCCACTTTGTGGTCACCTATCATCACGAGCTCAATAAAATAAAATATAACATAACGTAGAAATGACGATTAAAAAATAAAATACCTATTCGATGACCTACATATTTAGTAATATGACTTGAACGTCCCACATAAAAAATTAGGAAATAACAATAGTAGTAGATATAGCAATAAAAATATCTACGATAAAATTTTATAAATCATTAGTGCTTAATGATTAAGTAAAATATTTGATTAAGTAAGTATTTAATATTTCTATTCTATTCTATTTTCGAAGTCCAAGTGTAAATCGAGTGAGGCAAAAATTCGAATTGGATTTTATGATATTTCTATTATTTTATGTTTTATTGACTGCTCGCATTTCTAAAGAATACTAAAAAAATTAACATTAAAAATGTATTGTAAAAAAAAAAAAAAAAAAAAAAAAAAAAAAAATGATGGGGCTAAAAATTTAAAAACTGGACCAATAGATTTGAAAGAAATATGAATGGCGCGCTGATAATTTTAGCCTATGAGAGATAAAAATCTAAAATTCTGTGGGGCTTACCAGACGCATTTATTACATTTATCAGTAGGAAAAGGATTTGAAAGGCGACAGGTATTTGTGAAAAAACATTTATTTCCCTAGACTAGAACCAAGGATACGGAGTAGCAGAGAGTGGTTGAATAGGGCGAGGGTTATAGCAGCTGATATATCAGCGACACGAGAAATACATTTGCAAATACAGGAGACGATCGACGCTCCGAGTGGGGGCTCCACACCCTGTGTCTATAACCATAAATTGCTGAACTCCTCTAATACTATAAATCACACAACTACAGATAAAGAATAATCATTTTAAGATAAATAACCAAAACATTCGCAACGATTTTGTGTTGACCATTCACCAAAAAATTGTATTAGGCCATTGACAACAGGATAAGTCTTAAATTTATTTTAGAGTACATGGTAAATTAAAATTTAATATAATTGAAACCGATAAAAATTGATCTTCTTTATTTCATGAGAACTACATGGTTAAACCCTTTATGTCCGAAATATATGTGACGGTAACAGATAAATGTCGTTTTTAAAAAAATATATATTTAACGCCACAAAAAAAAGTGCAGTAAATAATTGTTTGTATTATTTAAAAATTAAAAATAATATTAAAAAAATGTATACACTCATCTGTGATTTAGAAGATTGTCTATTTGTTCATCTAATGACAAAAAGTAAAGTGTATGTGTATGTTTGAATTTAAACCGTGCATGAAGGTCAGAAAAAACAAAATTTCAACATGGTTAAGCAACATGGTTATGTACTGCACACCTGCAATATAATACTCTTTTTATAGTGCAGAAATTTAATACTAACATTTCATCAAGAAACACAAAACAAATGGGTGGATAAAGATCTATACAAGAGTACAGAATTCAGGAAATCATTGATTTTAATAAAGATATCGAAAAATTAACGGAATTTCTCATAATTTTTTTTTGTTCCTCACACGACCTCTATCGATCTACACTTTACCTAAAAATTTTAAATGTATTTTTAAGTTTATTATAACTGTTCTATAACATATTTCAGGCAGAATAAATAAGAAGTATGGATATTTCCTTAAGATAGAATGTTAAGGAAAGAAAAAAAAACCTTGATGGAAAATATAAGTAAATTGTTGCAAAGAAGTAGCCGTAAATAAAGATGAAGGCCAGCCCAAGACGGAATAATTCACGTGATGGGCTAAATGAGGGAACATCTCAACAAGTAAGTTGGAAAATGTAGGTAAATTAAGGAAATATTTTAGGGAAGAAATCATTATTGCATACTGGAAGTCACTCACTCCCTTACTTCATTTAATCACCAAGAATGCTTTGTTTATGCTTCAGTAATTCAATAAACGTGAATGTTTTCAGAGACTGATAAATGACCTAGGCCTTCAGCTCTGAGCTATTTCGGGACTATTGAAAGGGAATTGTATATCGATAAGCCCTAAGCCCCTTGGAGTGTAGCAAATCTGTAAAGATTGTTAAATAAGCCGCACAAACAACATGAATGGCTGGAAATCACCAGCTTGAACTATAGCTTATAAATAATATAAATGTTCAATAATAATAATCCCTCCAAATACAAATCATTTATTGATTTTTTAATAAATCGTTTTATGCAAAAAGTGAGCAGAGCATTTCTCAAGGAAAACACAGAAGCTTCGAAATAGAAATAAAATGATCTCAGGAGCAAAAAATCTGCATTTTGAATACTAGTAGTAAAACACTTCATTCATATGAAGGACTTAGGAATATGTATTATGTAAACAATATTAGAGCAAATTCACTGCTCATTAAAATAAAGAACAAACCCGTTTGACAAATTCTATAATAAAATATACCTATGAAAAGTTTAATGCATAATATTATAACTTCCAAAGTAATAAAAATATTTTGATAAATAAACATAAACAACAGGTTTATACATAAACAGCAAAAATAAATGAAGCACAAATATTTTGACAATAGACTATTCTGTTTGGCAGCATACAAAATAATTAGCGGCAGACCAAAACTTTCAAAACTTCTTCTTTTTTTTTTTNGTTTAACTCATTAAACGTTTATTTATATATTACATTCTGTTAAATAAAAAAATTTTATAATTTGATTACAATGAAAAATTAAAATGACATTAAATGTCAATCAAATGAGGAGAGAAGATGACCAATGACACCACTCTCAAATTATATTCAGACTTTGTCCCCAGGAGGTCACGGAGCCATCTTCATTTGAGTCGACAGGGAGGGTTGAAGGGGTTAGAGTTGAAGACAGGATGGTAGTTTACTGTGGAAAAGGGTGAAGCGGGAAAAAATGGGGTCTTGAACCAAAGGGATATTAAGATCGTGGTGAAGGGATGAATTGAATACGTAATAGGGAGCATTTACAATTATTCTCAGGGTTTTGGATTAAAAGGACTGGATTCTTTGTATGTTGGAAGGCGCCAAGGCACCGCAGCCCCAGATTTCCACTCCGCAAGTCAAGATTGGTCGTAATAAGGTTTTGTAGAGCGTCAGTTTGTTCTCTATCGTAAGATTGGAGTTTACAACTAGTAAGAAAAGAAAAAAAATTTCAAAAGAGATCAAATCTTCACATGGAACCTTAGGTAGAGCCCTGACACGACAGAAGGGATCCTATTGGAGCTGACAAGTCTGGCGCTGCTTGTTCGAGTCCCGCCTTATGCAGGCTTATCTTGAGAACTAAATGCTCCCCCATGGCTATGGTATTTAGAATAGGGTGGCACTGGCTTTTGGGCGGAGTGGCAAAACTTCTACAGAGATGTAACTGGAAAGCAGCATTCAAGAACGGATTTTTCCCCTTCCTTATAAACCTTTATTTTCTCTACCGAAAAGTATGATTTCAAATTTTGAAGAGTTAAGAAAAAGCGTATAAATATTACTAAGTATCGTCGCTTTGCAAGAATGAGAGGATTTTTGTTTTTTAATATATAATTAACAAAATAAGAAGAGAATTCGCCTGAGGGAATAAGAAAGAAGAGCTAAGTGGAAGAGAATGATTAATAACAGTTATTTCGCGCTATAACTTTCTCAGATAGGAAAGATATCAAAGTTGATGGAGAGGCTATTATCGCCCAGTCGTTATTCTAACTATTCCGATAACGTTTGGCAAAAAGGAAATGATAATAAACGGCGCGAGTAATTTAAGTAGGGCAGTCCCAAGAAAAGTTTATTGCGAAATCAATACAAAAAATTTGGAAAAGCCTAATTCATCATGAGATGCAATTGTTGATATATAATCATAAGCTAAATTGGGAGAGGGTTCAGAAAAAAGAGAGTAAGAGGGAGACGGATAGAAGATCAATTATTTTTATGATTATAGATTATTATATCATTATAATATCGAAGTGAGGAAATAAATCAAACGAAGCGAAACCCATAGGTTTGTGATCTCTACAGCAGGTTTGCCTGGATATTCTTCAGCATACGACACGTTTCGGAAGTAATATGAATCCTTATTGTGGATTGTGTCCACTATATGATGAGGGCATATGATGTCTCGATCTTCCTACCAGTGCCATCGGACTACGGAGCCGAGTCCCTGAAACCTCTTCAGGCAGGCGCAAAAGATAGAAGATGACAGAACTCGTTATCTCCACAGACGACCTAAATAAAGGAGACCACAGCGGATCCCCGGTCCTCAGAAGTCTGGGATTACCTGACAAACGATTTACAGAAAGTCCCTCTTAACTAATGCTCTGTAGGCACGTACACCGAGATTAATAGAAAAAATCGCTAACAATCACCTTCTAATAAACCATGGTTTCACATATGAGGATTGTGATACCGAAACTCCACAACTTGAACGGAACATAAATATCATTAATGAGTATTGATTTAGGGAATACCATCGAGGATTATTGAAAAGACGAAGCCTTCAAAGCTAAGCTTTAAAATTGAATAATATATGCTACGTAAAAGTCTTTAGACATCATCGATAAAGCTGCAAGTTTACTGGACTTAATCATCATAAAAAGTTCGAAATTAGCAAAAACTTACTACAGGAGGAACAAGCATTACAAAAAGACTATGTGTTGCGCGTGCAATAATTACCACAGAGAAATTTTTATAACAACATATAAAACCTTAATTAATTATATTTTAGTCAACCAGCTTAAAAAAATGTTTCCTGTTTATGTAGAAGAAAAAGTATCTCAGCAGAGAAGCAACTAGTAGTTGGTGTAGCCGACTTTCGACAGTAAAGTTATTGCCTGACAGAAGTATCAAGAACAGGGATCTACAATACTTTTACTTACATTGCCACATACGAACAAGAAATTTTACACAAGCAATATTATACCGACTGTCCTCAGTTGACGAGAATACATCAGTGGAAAAAGGAGTGGCCTTTTAAGTATTCCGAAAAGGGGTGCTGGAAAAATATGTCCCACGCTAAGTAAACCAATTCCGAAAGAAAGACGACGATGTGAGAGGACGTAATTATTTGGGGATTAAAATAAGTAATTTCCTCGTATCTCTTTTGACAGTCAATTAAGTGAGGAAAATGGAGAGGTGGCGACGAGAGGCTCGATATAGAGTGTCTCGGAAGTAAGGGAGGACGTGACCTGGAGAGGGTGGGATGGCTCGAGGGGGTGAGAGCTTTTCTAGGGGCTCCGATGCCGGGGGTAGAACAGATGTGGTCATTGCTTGGAAGACCAACAGGTTTGGGGAACAGCTTCCAATAAGCTTCCCGGCCCTCAACTAATTCTCCAATGGGAAAAGCAAAAATATATTTCATTTAACCTACTTTATCTTTATTTTTTTTTTAAAGAACACTTTTCAGTAATAAGAGTTATATTCATAGAATAAAACGGCAAAAACATAGTCCTCATCTTAAATAGGTCTATATTTTCAGTTGCATTCTATACCCTGTCAAATGCCTGAGATACATACAGCACTAGTGTGATGTGGCAATACAATGGGTTACTCCCAGTGAGAGTAGTGGGGTGGTACTGTCTAGATCCAAATTGGTGTGATGCCGTTGGTCTGCATGTGTTCTGGTACGCGTCTGTACATCAATTCTCCAAGTTATTTAGAAAGAATGTACAGGATGTTTGCTTTGTGTAGCACAGTGACATGAATACTTCCACTGTAAGGGGATTGCCAAGAGTTTGTGAGATTTGCGTTACGTGTACAATTTTATGAATGTGACGGTGAGGCTATAAATGTAACTTAAAATAATTGTCTAACGATAGGTTGCAGATACCTAAACACCTTTTGATCTTTCTTTATAGAATTCTCTATTTCTTCTAAGACAAGCGCTACTAGAATAGCATACAAAAGCTGTATCTTAGCAGTGTAGCATTACTGTTCTCAAACTTAATTTAAGGTGCAATCAAAAGAGTATGGGCCCAACTCTCTTATTAATATCTAAAATACTCTAAAAAATTATGCTACGAAAAGTGAAATGATGATTAATTCAGAAAGAAAATTAAGTTATTGTCTGTAATTTTAAAAATTACATACATACGTACATACAGAGCGCATTCACATGCTTAGTGCGAATTTAAGTGTTAATAACATAGCTTTACATTGCTTTTAAAAATCTTTTTATGGCTTATTTTCTGATATCTTTAACAAATCAAAAGTATTAAAGATATGTTTTAATAAAGAGATGCATCTGAAAGAAAATTCTTTATCTTGAAGAGGGTTAGGCGAAGGCGCCCGCCATATTTACGACAGGCAAAGCTATTTCCGCTTGATAAGGAAACTTAGGCGAAGAAAAGGTTGCGAGATAGGGAAGAAAGAGTGTGCTCAGGGGAAAAAGAAAGTAAAAATGAGAAGTGCAAAAATCTAGGATTATTATAAAGAATATGGATGCACATCAGGCGACCTCTCTAAACCAAAATAAAGCATTGTTTTGCTGCTTTTTTGCAGAGGAAAATGACGATGTAATAAGAGGCTCCAATCTCTAGTCGTAAATTTCATTTGAAAAAAAAATGAATACACCTTTACATGTAGTTATTATATCGAATTATTAATAGGAACGACTAGAGATAATAATATAGTACTTCCCGACACAAATTAAATTATAACAATTTGCATAAGGGTAAAAAAACATTTCGGCCTTTATAATTTCTTCAATAAGATAATTACACTTTAATAAGGAAAAAAGCTTTATCCGAGGCAAAAAAAAAAAAAAAACCAATATAATGATTTCAAACATCCCAGTTCATTATTTGTTTCAAAATTAGCCGAAGGGAAAGTAAAATAAAAACCGAAATGATAAAANCGAGGAAAAAAAAAAAAAAAAACCAATATAATGATTTCAAACATCCCAGTTCATTATTTGTTTCAAAATTAGCCGAAGGGAAAGTAAAATAAAAACCGAAATGATAAAACTCTTACGGTGAGGGGGGGAGGGAAGCTCAGTTACTTTTAATACTACATACTCCCATATGCATAGGGCACTTATTATCAAACCATGCATGTTATAAATAATGGAATCAGGAGGGCCCAAAAAATATTAAAGAGTCATATTCTAAAAAAAAAAAAAAAAGTGAGGCTTAGAAATGTACTTATAACTAAATGTTACCTGAGTTAACTTGTTTTACGAGGACGACACTTACCTGGAAAAGAAAATATAAATATAGGTTAGTCAATGATTTTAAAGAAGTAAAATTAAAAATACAATATTCATAAGAACTAATAGTTACTTGATGAAATAAAATCAGTTGAAATTACCAAAAGTTTGAATTTCTGAAAAAAAACTAGAAAAATCAACTGAATATCATAAATAATTTGTAAACTTGAATAAAGCTATTCCATCTTATGTTCAAAATTTCAGTTAAAAAATGATATTAAACAAGGTTTAATGCATATAAACCTCCCCCTTTAAAATTAACTCCTATACATTATAATAACAAATTATACTTTCCCAAGAGAAAAAATTAATTACCTAGAAATGACAGAGCACTTCTCTTCTTTTTTTTTTCAATTATGTTTACGTGTGTGTATAAATTATTCACTTAATGAGCCCTAAATTAAAATCCTTTCAATTTTAGTTCAAGGTTGGAAAATAAGTAAATTAAAAATAAAATAAAAATAGCAAGATAAAACTCAGTTTATAGTTTTCATGAATTGTAGAAAATAATTGACTTGAAATAAGTTACAGACATAATTGAATAAGCATTATAAAATTAGTCTGGTATTTATTAACTATAAGCAATAAATTAATTTTCTTATTTTAATTTACAATACTTTAGTTTTTCTGAAACGGTAAAAATAACGGAAAATTAATCAAATATAAAAGGAAATATCCTTCGCGTGAAAAACTTAGCGTAATATATTTAAAAAAATTGCAAGAAAACACATTTATTCACTTATCAATTCAAAATATCTCTCAATTTCTTTCTAATACTTTTAAAAATAATAAAAACTATAAATGAGGCATTGGAATATTGATAATGTTTAGTCTTCTACATAAATAATTTGCAAGTCTCCAGGAACATTGTACATTGATGTCCATATCGTTAATTAATTTAATCATTGCTTAAATAAAAAAAAATCAAATTTGTTAAAAATTGTAGATATTTAAGTATCAAATATGAAGAAAAGCTGATAAAGTGTAGCGAGTATAGGGTTGGAAAACCGGAAGAAGAATAAATCCATCAAATAAATTGGTATGACATATCGTGCATGATTAATGAAACGCAATGTCCGTATTGAAACAATTGTATATACATTCAGTAAAGCAGGTTATATGAGCAGGAAACAATTATCAAATCTGGTATTATCACAAGCTGCACAGTTTAGTAATAATAGCAATATTAATGTTGGGGAAAAACAACAAAAAATCCTGATCTACTTGAGTTACATTCCTTGCTCTTACATGTTATACATAACCTGTAGGCCTCTTGAGGAGCGCATCCATACATTGGTTAAAGACTTCAGGATGAACCTTCAGCCAGGGTGGCGATATCTCTCTGAGCCACCTTCTCTCCCACAATTGACACAATGGAAGAGGGGAGAGATGGAGTGACAGATGGAGGGGGGGGGGGTGGTCCTCCCAGCTCAATTCCGCATTCCAAGACAGCTGGGATATTGGGAGAGATTATGAGAAGGGAAAGAAAGGGAGGAAGGGTCACAGCGGAGACAGCAGTACCATAACCGGAGCCCTAGGCTTTCAGGGAACAAACAAACAGAACTTTAACCTATATGTATGTATGTTGAGAGAGAGAGAGACAGAAAGAGAGAGAGAGAGAAGGGGGCTGAGGATGTCTAAATTGCATATCTAGGAGAGAATTTCTTGTCGAAAGGCATAACTTCATAACTACCTTGAAATTATTTGAAGAAAAACAATTAAAAGATAACGTTATAAACAATAACATAAAGTTATATTTATATTATTTATTTTCCATTTATTTCATTCATTATTATATGTTTACATGATTATTATTATAAAACACTGACATAATTCTCAAGCGGTTTAATTACATAACAAACATGAAATGTTACTTATTCTAATCATTCAATTAAATACAAATAATAATTAAATGAAATATTTTTAAATAGTAGAGAACAATTAGAATTTATAACACATCTACTATCTAATATTATATGATATATGTGATATGTAAATATCTAACATTTACTATATTATCAGTATAAATAATAATAAAGATAAAAATTAAAAATTTTATTTTCGTCAGATTCGAACGCGTTTTTGTATCTAGTTGAACCCTTTTTCACTGTTTTGCCATGATGTTTACGGATGAATTGTATAGGTTTAACTTTTTAACTTTTTGCTATTATTTTTGAAAACTCTCTGAAGGTCGCAGGGCCAGACAATAGTAAACAATGGATACAAATAAGAGTCAATTACGAATTTGGTCATAAAAGTAAAAAAAAAAGCAACTAGGGCTAAAACAATAAGTCTAATAATGTCAGAAAGATCTACATTTCCATTTTTAGTTCCATTTTATCATTTACAATTTTTTGTACTCCAAATTTTCTGCAAAGCGAACATGGGCAAAGAACGAACACTTATCAGCTACCAAGTAAAGATTGATTTTCCAGATTTTCTGGTGATTTAAGCCTACAAATCATCATTGGTCTTGCCAATCGATAAAAATGACATTTTAAATAAACATGTAAATTATAAAGTTATATAAATAACTAGAGTATACCAATGTTAAGTCGTCCATATCTCATATAGCCATCGTATAATATTCCAAGGAATTGTTCCGTAAGAGACCAAAATTGAAGGAAAATCTATTCTTCATAAAATAAAGTACTTAAATTTGAAAGAGAAGATATTAGAAAAATAATTTTTTTTCCAGAGTTTAAACTGTCAAGCTTCTCAAATGTCCCTAATAAAATATTGAGAAGTAGGCTGGATTTTTAAGTAGCATACCACGGGCTGCTTACTTATTATCTGGAAAAAAAAAGAAACTTCCGCAAAGATGATAGTCAGGTGCATTTTAAGATATTAAAGAGTAAAGACAAAGGATATAAAAGCAACATAAGAAAAGGGGCTAGGGTGGCATCAGATATTGTAGGTTCCATTCTATCTGGAATAGTTAAAGACACAAAGAGCGACCGGAGGAAGATGGAGGAAGTCTGGAAGGGCTGAAGGGGAACAATAGGGATGCCCAGTAAAAAAGCAATAAAGCTCAGAGGGCAGAGAACAAGGATCTAACACAATGAGGGCTTTTGTAGTTGAGGCGGGGTGAGTGCAAGCGAGATTGCTTCAGCGGCTGGAAGATATGAAGATGGCGAAGAAGAACGCAATAGATGGCGCCACGAACCGCCGAATTTCAGATAGTTCAGACGAAGGTTACAAAAGTTGGGCTAATATTAAAAACAAAGAAGTATAAAGGAAGGACATTGAGAAATGCGGAATTTACAATGATTTTTACATATTGTCGAAAGTGGAGTTGAAGGAAATCCATAGACTTCCGATATTAAATCAATGTTTTTCCTGTATATATAAAAAAATCATGGTACACACATTTTGATCATAGTCAAGTCGTGAAGAACTCCATTTCTTCTTCCTCCATGACATAGATGTGTGGGAGGTTAAAAAAAAAAAAAAAGCAATAAAAAAGGACGGGAAGAACCTTGAACTCACACAGAGGTAAATCCCACAAGTATGGTCATGGCACAGCGAGACAGTATGGTGAAACATGAGCACTGAACTTGGAGGGCTAGGGCAAGAAGTGCTGCTCCTGCCAAGCACACTCAAGCTGTATTATTACAAATTTGAAACCACCTGTCGATGCAATGCCCTTGCTACTAAATCCAACACCTTCGTAAAACCATACCAAAATATACTGTGTTCACCTCAGTAAATATTATTAATTTAAAATCTATGCAAGCAGTAGGGTTTTGCTGGATGGGCTATCTATTACCAGCTAATTCTATGCATCAACGACAGTAGGGAAGTTTTATTTCTAGAAAGTAAAACAATACCAGATGTAACTTAAAGATCCAGCATTGGAATCTGAGTTAGAATTCTTGTAAACATTAGAAAATTAAAATGGAGGGTTTTTTGACCGTAGATATTATTATAAGATGTTTTTTTGTTGGGGTTCGGTCAAGGTAGACTACTACAAAATTTTTCATCCTTTTAGAGAATAAACTTTTTTTTTTTTAAATAATTTATTACTTAAAATGCTTATTATACATTATTAAACCCTTTACCCCCCCCCAAAAAAAAAACTAAACAAACAGAGACATTTAATAACATTATCAAAAACTATCTGGTCCTAGTAGCAGAGGGGGCAATCCATTCGAATTCATAATAATAGTAATAATAATCTTTATCCATCTATACCGTTCCTATTCCTAAAACATTTCATTCTTTATAATAATAAGCATTTTCCTAATTATAGAACTATTGAATAAGATATAATTGTTACTTTTAAAATAAGTTCATACATTATAATAATAAAAGTATACTGAATTTAGCACACGCGCATATTCTGCATTTCAATTTTGAAGCTTATAAAATAATGAGGACTATGAATCATCATTTAAATTGCTATAGGTATGTATCAACATAACTATAGCAATTTAAACGAAAAAAAAAATCATTGTCTTTAAATTATCTTTAAGAATTATTTTTGTTTTTTTATTCCAACGAAAGTATCGGAGAACGTACTAGCTGTTAATAAGAAATATTTGAAGACATAATAAAAAAATTCAAGAAGGAAGAGAATAATTGCAATATAAAATCTGAGCAATTGTTCAAAACTGTTTACACACTTATGTGTAATAAAAACATTTCGGTTGTAAAGTGTGTAATAAGGAACAGAGCAATAAACTTCCCGTTTTATATTCCAACTTCTTCAAGTAAATGAAGTCAACTTCAATTACCTACAAACTTCCCTAACCTCAAGAAATGTCAACATTCTTTAGGAGCAACACGCGAAATGAGTTGTAACGTTTTTCATTTTCATTTTGGTACATAAACACATTTAGGTAGAGTTAACAATTTCATTAGATCTTGGCATAAGAGAAGTAGCGATAATTAGAGGAAAACTCCTAAAAGAGTTTTGGTTTATTATTCTTTTAAAGGAGTTTATCGCGTTCCACTGCTGAATGGAGAGAGGAGGAACGACCACCAGAGGACATTAGTGAAGTTTTAATGAAGAAAAGTACGGAAGAAGAAAAATATTTGAGAGTGAGATTAAATCTGAACGGACAATCGGCAAGCTAGCTTCATTAGAGAGAGATGGGGGCGGATTGTTTTACTTAGGGGATGGTTATTGCAGGGAATTTATAGGATAGAAAAGCAAGAGCCAACACTTTGAAATAAATACCAAGCAGATTATTTACTTTCGAACCGTCTTATTCAGGGCAAATTAGAGTTTGAAATGGGATTAGATGTAATAGTCGCTGTACAATAAAACGGAGAGAGTATTCCAAAGTCCGCCAAGAAGATTTTTCAGGGGTTTCACAAGGTTACACACTGAGCAGGAATGACCCTATTATTTATGTTCTGCACACACACACACACACACACACACACACACATATTTTATCACGGACACTGAACAATGAATAATAATTTTTAGTGCAAGGGAACAGAATAAAAAATCTAACTATCCCAGCCTCTCCTGCTATCCGGGCCGGTGCATTTACTAATTATGCTACCGGGACCAGTCTGATTAGTTATTAAATTCCCCGCACTAGTGTCGAGAGTCTAACCTCCGAGGCCGACAAATATATCGTCTTATGCTCGGAGGAGCTGACATTGTCAAGCTGTTTAAATGAATCTCGTTATTTTCTTTTAAATTTTATTTTTATAAATATTATTATTGAATGTTTAAATTTACGTGGGATTAAATACCACAAAAAAAAAAAACATTTATTAAAAACAAACTGAACAATGAAGTTTTATCAAATTAAATAGAGTGATGGATTTTTTTATTGTTGGAAGGAAATGGTAAATACAGAGAGAATCAGGGAGGAAACAGGAGGAGAGAGAAAAGAGAAGGCGAAAAATCAAAATGAGTAAACAAATTTATCTCTCTGATTAAATAGAACGAGCCTTTAAGAGGTGGAGCGGCTTGAGAAAAAGAAATATTGCCCAATAAAAACTCAGTTGACTGGGAAATAGAGAATTATAAAAACATTCTGGCGAAACTAATAAAAAAAACCCTTGAAAAAGAATAGTTTTGATGGACTTTTGACAATTTGTGCTGGACAAATGTCATACGTGCACATATATCTGAAATACGATGTTCAACATATAGCACTTAGATAATTTTTCATATAGCTGATCCCGCCGCGCTTGGTTATGTTATTTATCTATTTCTTCTTATGGAAAAATCAGCGATATGAATAAAAAATATATGGTAACCATATAATATTCTTTAAAAGCAAATCCAAGATGCTCGAATCTTTAATCTCTTAAAGAGAATCTCTTGAAGTTATCAACCTAATTATCTAATTTTCGTGGCACGACTCGAGAATTTTCCGCATTACAAGCGTGAAAAAAAAATGATTCGATCTTCAATTTATGGATGAGAAGATGTGATAGAGAGTAAAAAGTCCTTACAAAGAGATTCTCTTAATTAATAATGAACTAACAATTACAGCTAAAGAAAAGAAAAACACCAAGAAAACATTCACAAATAAATAGAGGAAATACTAAGAATAATAACCCTTTGGCAGATAATCCTTCATTAAAAAAATACTTTTTTTTAATTTGTGTTTTTTTGGATCTACCTCGACCGAACCCCAACTAAAATCATCTTAGAATAATATCTACGGTCAACAAACTCTCATTTTTAAGAATAATAACTTATTCTTTACAAGCACTGAAAATTAAAAAAAAAAATCTGAATATATTAGTATAAAAGAAGTAAACGACACAGATTTGTCATTTGAAAAGGCGAGACGAGATTCGAACTTTAAGAAGTAAAGGAAATGAAAGTTGCAGCATGGGACTGAAAACACAATAATAAATATATATTTTTTGTTGAAAAAAGAAGAAATTTTCCAAAATTCCCTTATCACTTTGGAGAAAAAAGTTAGGGAGCAGGGGACGAGGGTGGAAGGGTCTCCACAGTGGAGGGGCGGCGACACCTAGGTCCCTGGGGGTGGGAGGATAGGACGCCCACTCCCAAGAGACTGCTAACTCTGAGGAGAGGAAATCTCATTAACAACAGTTCAGACATACGTGTGGCAGCCGATACTCTCTCCTAGGCCCTTAATGCTCTAAGTAAATAATTTAACTTGGAGCAGGGATTCATCGACCCGGCCACCACCATGTTCAATTCATAGTAATGCCTCGGCGGAAGGGGGTACACACACACACAGATGGAGGGTACGTCAGACTCCATCAATGCCTGCGCAATATCTGCGAAGAAGTAGAACACAGATCCTGAGCAGACACAGACCGTTAAAGTGGAAATATTCTGCCGGGGAAGGTTTTCCAAACATTTCTACAATGGTAGGAAGTAATAAACCGCGTGTTTATGTTCCAGTCAAATAATGCAACAATCTTAACTACCACTAATATTTAATGCGCATATCAACATAACTATAGCAATTTAAACGAAAAAAAAATCATTATGTCTTTAAATTATCTTTAAGAATTATTTTTGTTTTTTTATTCCAACGAAAGTATCGGAGAACGTACTAGCTGTTAATAAGAAATATTTGAAGACATAATAAAAAAATTCAAGAAGGAAGAGAATAATTGCAATATAAAATCTGAGCAATTGTTNACACACAAAAAAAAAAATTTCTCACAGGCGGAAGGTGTAATTTCTACGTCTCATATATATATCCAATGCAACGCATTAATATAAATGTGAGAAGTTCATAATTAGGGAAAAATTCAGGCTATTAGAGAAAACACTAAGTCAAAATTTTCGAATAAAGGGTATTTATTTTTTATTTATTCCTAACATTCGATCAATGTTTTGTTCAAATTTTAGCGCGAGAAATATACGCAATAACGAAAAATCAGTTTTCATATATAAAGACAAGTAGATAGAATCATGCGGTATTTAGTGTCCAATGTAGCAGAAATTGAAGAATTGTGGACAATTTTTCCCATTTTGAATCTCTCCACCAAGTTAGTTTGGAAGTGGGACCATCGAGGAATATACAAATCTGCGTAGGGGTGGTTTTGCTCGAAAGAGGGTAGCTGTGAGCGGAGAGGTAAGGTTATATACAAGCTTGTTGTGCGGACACACCCCGCAGCTGAAGGGCCGAAACTCAAGCAGACCTCACCGGAAGATCCTCAACCCGCGTCTCACATCTTCTGCTTATTTTCCCAACACAATAACATCTATAAGCCAATTCATTAGAATAAAAACTAATCTACAAAACAAACCATGTATTTACTTGTGCATAAGGAAACCTGCGATATGGTATCGAGGAAAGAATCAGAACCTGAGTACTCGACGACAAGATAAATAAATAAATTGTTCTGAACATAAACTTCTGCATACAAAATAGAAAACCGTTTCTTGACAACGACAAAAACAAGTTTTAATTAATTATTAAGAAAAGTGTAAGAGGATCGAGAGAAATGCAATGATTTTAGATTTTAGAAGGATATTATTTATCTTTATAAAAATTAAAAATGAATTACTTAATCAAATTACGGGCAATAGAAAAAAAAAAAAAAAACATTACATCATTCGATGATAAAAGCTATGCAAAATTAAATAAACATATTTCATATAAAAGTGTTTTCATAAAAAATAGCAAAGTATCAAATGAGATAAGCACAAACAAGACTGATAATATGTGTCTATGGAACACAATTAATTAAAAGTAACAAGTATTTATCTAAAAAAAAGTAAGAGTATTTATCTAAATTTTAAACTGAACAAGATAAAAACAAAACAGACATTTTGGAAAATTGACATGTTATCAGCGAAAGCAGATTCACTCAGCCTGAATGTTTATTCCCTAATGAATATTAATGGGCATTTATACAGACACCAAACGGGCTCAAATTAATACCTTATCAGATTGAAGCTTTTTCACCGTCCAATACTAATAATGAAGGCACTGGCTCCAGTTAAACCACTACAGGAATCTTTTACCACATCCATTTACTAACATACAAATGATTAGTCGAAGAAAATTACCCATATAATTTTATAGAGGAAATACAAGGGGGTTAGAATAAGGAAATCTTGCTAGCTGAGCCGGGTCTCCTGCTCTGCTCGGGTTCGAGTCCCGGCTGAGGTAGCAAGATATTTTTATTCCAACTCCCTTGCATTTCTTGTATAAAATTTAACGCGGGATTAAACGAAAATCAATATTTAAACATATAATGTTTCATATCATTGGTAGCTCATTAGTCAATTATTCGTGAATATTATGGCCTAGTTCATGATCAATCATACAGGTCTTTCACATCCTATAACCAAAATAGTAATTTGCTATATAATTTTATTAAGGACTGATAATAAAGCCAAACTTCTTAATTACTTGAACACATTTCTTTCAAGAAATACCACTAAAAAAATCCGGCTTTTCCAATAGTATTATTAATCTAAAGGGTTATTATTATTTCTACCACTAATGAATATAGAACTCTCATACCTTATATTCTCCGTCTTCATTGGTTTCTGTACACCATCTCCCGTTGGCGAGCGCTTTCGGACATTGTCCATCTTCTGGCCGAATACATACGTTCACTGTCACGATCCGTATTCAACCTACGGATCTTGACAGTGAACGTATGTATTCGGCCATGAAGATGGACAGTGTCCGAAAGCGCTCGCCAACGGGAGATGGTGTACAGAAACCAATGAAGACGGAGAATATAAGGTATGAGAGTATTATTAATAATTTATTTTTAAACATATTAGATCACAAACAAGTGTAATTGTATGCGCGCAAGCATAAACACAAAATTATCCTACACCTGAACACTATCGAATCATAAAATATGTTACATCTTTAAAATAAAATCATAACATGCCCACTAAATATCCTGTATCTGTTGATCATTTTCCTGTAAAATGAGAGTAAATGCAATTGAAGAAAAACAAGGCATATTTAGAGAGTTGAGACAGCTGAGACAATTTTGGGAACCCCCTTCCCCACATGCCACCAACCCGCAACCCCCAAAACGTCCTAGTTCTAATTCACACGTGAAGCTCCGTTATCAGCTGTCGGGAGCAGTGTGACTCCCTATCTTTCATAGCTCAGGGGGGGTTGTGGGAGGGGGCTCAAGGGCCCGCTCTTGCAGATAACCATCATTCTAGACAAATCCAGAATGGGCGGTATTGTTCCAGAGGAAATACTTTCCGAGAGAGAGGGAAGTCCCTCCATTAAAGTAACTAGAGGGAATAGCAATTCAATCCTCCAGTACAATGAAACCGACCCACTACAAAAGATAATACAATCCCTTTTATATTATTTTCAACTTGCAACAAATAAATGATAATAACGAGAGGAGATATTGTTAGTCTTTCCTTAACCATCAAACTGCGAATGAATTCTACAAAGAGGAAAAATGACTTCACTTTTAAATTATATCAATAAACATTTAAAATTCAAAATAATAGATGTTTTTTGTTGGGGTTCGGTCAAGGTAATATAAAACATCTACCATTTAAAATTCCTTCTCAAATTTATCTTTTTTTTAACTTTAACCATATCAAAATAATTTTAAATAATTGAATTAGATCTAAATTAATTAATTTTCAGCAAACAATTTCTAAAATTAAATTTCTATATAAAAAGGTGAATTCCGCAGTATTTGAAACTAATACCAAAATACTAGTAAGTATAAATTCAATTATTTATATAGAAATTTAATTTTAGAAATATTTGCTGGAAATTTTACTGTTAAAAAAATAAACTACATTTTTAATAAACAAACTGAGAATATAATTGCCTAAAATTCAATATCAAAATTAATCTTTAAGTAATTGAATACAAGTGAATCTAATGTAATTCAATTATCTTTAATCACAGGGGAAATATCAATAATTATGGAAATAAAAAGACAACACAATGGCAAGAAGGGAAAAAACTCATGGCTGTGTATAAATATATANTTCTTGGAATGGTGAATCATGGTGTGGGAGTTTGTAGGGTCATTTTGGTGACCATATTGGTCAGAAGGGATATGAGTGGTGTGATGAGGGAGTTAAGTTGTGAGAAGAAGGAGAGAAGATACAAGAGTGTGTAAAAATTACTGTACCAGCCAATTAGAAGGTGCACAATAAGTGAGAATGTAATAACTAATAAAGTTCTTATTAAAGTTTTTTATTTGGTTTTTGTTAGCAAACTTATGAAAGAATTTATTTTTAGAAGGGGGATTTGATGGAAAACCAAAATGTATAATCGGTATACATTCGGTATTATATAAATATCAATAATGCTTATGGAACAAAATAGACTAAATAATAAAATTAAAATGTAAAATGTATTCAGGATAAACTCAGCCACTCTTCTTTCATTGTTGTTTCAATGTTAATATCATTGTTAGAGTGAAATTATGATTTTTATATAGTGTAAATAAATTTAAACAATTAACTAGTATAATTATTAAGGACAGTATAATTATTTCTTATAATTTGTAGAATAGACATTTCTCGTAATTGTTAGGGCATAATAACCTAGATTTTTATCGCCTGAACAAAAGCATATTTTTTTTTATAAATATTTTCAATAAATTACAAAGGACTATTAATTATTCAACTATAGAATTAAAAAATACTTTGTAAACAACAATAATAGCATAAATAAAACTAAATTTTTATTTTTATTCATCCTAAAATGAACGCTGAGCACTAATCTCAATTAACGCAGAGAGAAAGATTAACAATAAAATAAGTTTTTCATCTTTTCACCCTCTATATTAAAATAAGTTTCAATACATCAGGGGGAAAAAAATATACAACCAGGAGCACAAATTGAATTATTTGTGGAGGAGGTGAGGAGTCTAGTGGTTGTCGGCGGTTGTTCTTCGGACTTATACTGAATTAGCCAAGATCCAAGAGCCAAGCTTCATAAACCTCAACCTTTCAAACTTGATAAAACACTAATGGATTGAAGGAGCGAGTTATTAGACTCAAGCCTGCCACGCAAAAATTAAGAGTAAAATAAGCAGATACGTATACCATGTTATGGACGTATGTAAGCATGAGTCAATAACAAATTTCATCTTAAAAACTTTAAAAGATCAAAAGAGAAAGTTTATCTAAAAGATTTTTGTTTTGTTTTAAATGTTACAAATTTTTTAACTTAAGTATAAGAGACTTAGACGCTACACTTATATTTGGCAAATTTTTCCCTAATACTAAAAATACAGGATGAATATGCATTTTGAGATTCCTCAAAACTCCCTTATCGCCTGATCCAAATAAATAGAATGACATATACGACCTGAGATTTGCAAATACTTAATGAAAACTGGTATATTTTATATCTTCTGTAACGAGGATTTCTCCTCGGAGGAGACTAATATTTTACAACATTCATTATATTTATTTGCAAATCAGTATTGACGAGGATAGTAAGTTGCTTCAATTAGACCCAAACTGAACAGATTAAACATAAAAATAAGCTAAATAAAATGGCAAGTGTATTTGTGCCTCATAATAAACTATCGGTCTGAGAAGGCGAAGCGCCATCAAAGTGTAATTGATTTGTGATTGGGCGGGATTCAGTTCAGAATTGGGATCATCTCTAGTCCTCTCCAGAGAGAAGCCATTAGCCGAATGTCATTAGACTTCACAATATTGTTACGTCGGGATGCTCTGTTCCTTCACTCCGGAGGATTGACTCTCATGGATACCATGATCGTCCAAGATGATGGACTCCGCTACCTGGAGCATGAAGGCAAACCCAGACTTACACTGCCATCACGATACAATTGTCTTTGATTGGGCGTTACACAGTATATATTGAACTAATTTATTCAGTCTAAACTGATAGATTGATGGTAATAAGAATATCCATAATTTCATCCAAATATTTGAACACTATATAGCCCATAAAAATAACCATTAAATAGTATTTAAAAAAAGAAATAATAATTTCTAGTAATTTTTAGTGCAAGGGAATAGAATAAAAAATCTATCTCTCTAAGCCAGGACATGAACCTGGATCTCCTGCTTTCCGGGCCGGTGCGTTACCGATTACGCTACCAGGACAAGTCTGATAAGTTCCCCGCACTACTGTCGAGAGTCTAACCTCCGAAGCGGACGAATATATCATCTTATGGTCGAAGGAGCTGGTATTGTCAAGCTGTTTAAATTACTCTCGTTATTTACTTTTTAATTTTATAAAAATTAATTTTCTTGTGGTACTTAATCTCACGTAAATTTTAACAATTTTTAGTGGAAGGGAATAGAATAAAATTCTAACTGTCCCAGCCAGGACACTAGTGCGGGGAATTTAATAACTTATCGGGATTGTCCTGGTAGCGTAAATGGTAACGCATAGGCCCAGAAAGCTGGAGATCCAGGCTCATGTCCTAGCTGAGACAGTTAGATTTTTATTCTGTTCCCTTGCACTGAAAATTGTTATTATTTACGTGGGATTAAATACCACAAGAAAATTAATATTTATAAATAATTTCTAGAGAGCGTTTAAGGTTTTTAAAAGTTTTCTTACTTTTATTGATAGTTTTGTACAACTATCATACAAAGTTTTACTTTAGTAACGTTACAAAAAAATTACTACTTAGCAGTAGATCGATGGATGACTTGCCGATTTGCTGGCTAAGCAAATTATTTCATATAAAAGGGATAACTTATCGTCAGTGGCAAAAATATATACGTCTCTTTAATGCACAAGATTTGCTAAATCTACTGGTATAGTCAGAAGAAAAAAAAAGTTATTCAAGGTTCAAACTGTGAACATTGTAACTTAAAGGGATGAATCTGATTAAATGTTTTTTTTTCATCCCCTCGACTGTTGCCAACAAGTTAAAATTTAGCTGTCCATAAATAAGGAGCTTGGGTTCCGGAAGCACTGCTCTTGTAGGAGTTAGATTTAGAGCTCGGGCTTACTGCTAGGAACTAATCTGTATCGATGGGCTCCAGGGAAGGACATTCTGGAGTCCTGCCAGATTTCCAGGCCACAGAGACACCATAAGGGGCACTCCACATTTTTCCTGGGGAAACCTTCCGCCTTGCCGAGATCAAATCCTTAAGATACAATCTCTATAGTATTAAACAATTATTGAGAGGGAATAGAAAATAAAAAACTATCTGTCCCAGCCAGGAATCGAACCTGGATCTCCTGCTATCCGGGCCGGTGTACTTTCCAGTTATACTACCAGG
>KZ808424.1:25691-36648 GCA_000696205.2 Oncopeltus fasciatus | reverse complement strand
AGCAGGAGATCCAGGTTCGATTCCTGGCTGGGACAGATAGTTTTTTATTTTCTATTCCCTCTCAATAATTGTTTGAAATTTTCGTGGGATAAAATACCACAACTAAATTAAATATCTCTATAGTATTGTCCTCACATGAAGAACGTCTATAATACCTACATGAATATTAGTGCAGCACTTAGCGCAAGTTGTAGTAGGGAAATTCTCCAATGATTTACTGCGAAGAAATTATTAATAGCAAAAATATGGCTAAAATCACACAACAAATTGATATTTAAATAAATTTTTGGTATTAGAATATATAAAGTAACAGAGTAAATAAAGCAAAGGCCACTTACTATAAATACAAATTTTTTATATCAGTTATTTAATAAAAAAATATTACAGTTTTTTTTTAAATTAAGTAATGATAATTAACGAACTTATTTTTTATCCTTTGTACAACTATTATCAACATTAGAATCGATAAATGAGATAAGAGGAATTCTATTTGCTTTACTAAATATCAGGGTTTTTTTTTTAATTTGCATTTTCGGATTTTTGTTGTTGCAGTTTGTTAGCTAGCTTGGGTGACTTTGTTTTTTTCCATTACTAATAAATAAACAATGAATTGGAAGAAAGAAGAGGGGGATTTATTAAAAGCATACAGCTGCGAAGTGCAAGGGGTAGGAGGTAGACAGGGAAGACGGAGGGAGATTGAGCAGAGGGAGGGGGGAAGTGGGAGTTGAATGATTTATTTACACTTAGCAAAGTGTAGCCCCTCTTAAGGGCGCTTCGATGGATCAACAAGTACCCGAGGTGAGCGGCTCTCAAGAGAGACAGAGGGCAGGCTCATCACTGCTACTTGGGAACGTCCCGAAGAAATGGCAAGTCTGCAACAACTTGTCCGTCTTGACCCAGCCCTAATGTCGGCGTTGGAAAGCTCCCACATGACAACCACTTCATTACTCCAGCAAAGTAAATAAGGGGATGACAGCACTGAATCTCTTCTTCCCTTCTGCTTCCAGCGAAAATAGGCCTTTTCGCCAACATTTGTATTGGCAGGACCTGCTGAAAGTAGGGCATGTATTTAGATAAAATATTTAATGACAAGATTTTTTTTTTGTTTAATAAGTTTTTTTAACATCCACGGCTCAGGATGAGCTTTTATTTATATATAAAAGCTTCCCCAGGGCGAGACTTGAACCCACATCGCAAAGATGTCCGCGAGACCCGAATGGATCCCCGGAGCTACTCAGGCGCCTCCAATATTTTGTTTGGCACTGCCCTTCTAGCCTGGACTACCAGAGGGATAGTGGTATACACCAATGGTGGGTTTATTTAGGATAAGGAACAGTTGGACCGCTACGATAAGACACACACACCCAAAAAACAGTACTGAAACTATTAGTGGAGTCATCTAAATAAAGCATTGTTTAGATTTCTACCCGATATGTTACCATTAATTAATGATTAACTATTAAACCATTAATTGCAATAATTTAGTCTGGATTAGTAAACAATATAAAATTATTTTACATTAAATTTAAAGCCGGAAAAAAAAAGAAGGCCTACCTCCTCAGAAAACCGTCCAGTTCCAAGAGGAGATGTAGAGAGGTGAACGCACCATAGACACTATTGCATTTAGTAATATTTCTCATATATTTGTTTATACAGAAAAAAAAATATTGAAATAAAATAAACGCTAGAAAATAAAATTGAATTTCCTATAATTTATTATTATCAGAATTTAACAGATCTGAAAATTTAAACAATTTATAAGGTGCTACTTTCATCTCATCTTTCAATAATTACAAACGCTAAAGTCTATGAAGATTTGAAGGTGGTAGGTAACTTAAAATAAAAAATTACTTTGGTTTTGAGTTTAAAGAGACTCTGAGAAATGACAAGTGCTCACTTGCTTATAGTTACCTCCATAAATATTTATTTATTATAAACCAATTGTTCAGCAACAAACGAATTCAATCACAGTTTGTAAGATAAACACTAAACAGCTAGGATTTCTGACGTTGAAGCTTTAGAAGGAAATAGTCACCATTAAGGATATGTGAGTCAGTGTTACATTCAAGGAAATACATACTAAAATAAGTTTTGGCTAATAACGGAAGATAGAAGACAGAACATAATAGAGTAAGAATGTTGAATAAAGTCTTATACGAGAGAAACTAGAGAAGTAGTAAACAACAATCGAGAGGAACAGACAGCAATTCTGCCACGAGACAAGTCTATCCAGAGGGAGAGAGAAAACACATTCGTCGTTCGGAGGACAGGCGACAAGTAATACTTCAGTCGGAGTACAGACAGCGGGGGCTTGCACTCAGAGGAAATACAAGTAATAGCATTCAATACGGAGTCTCGTCTCTAGCTGCAGAAGCCAAAGCAAAGCTAACTTACACTCATGAGCTATCTACTTATTGTGTGTGCGCATAAGCCTGTTTCAGGAAAATAAATAACAAATATATATCTGTCTGTCCCAGCCAGGACTCGAACATGGATCTCCTGCTTTCCGGACCGGTATGCTTCCATTACACCACCGGGACGAGCTAGATAACTTATTAAATTCCCAACACACTATTTTTTATTATATTTCCTCTCAATAATTCTTTAAAATTTACGTGGGATGATAAATCATAACTAAATAATTATTTATACATATCATAGTGTGCCATCAAAGCGCCATCAAACCAACATTAGTAAAATATTTTAACGATTTTTTTTTTTTTTTAATTTCATGAGGAAAATCAAATTTATAATTAAACACAGCTTATAAAGGTTAGTAATTATTCTTTTTTACTTTCTTTACTATCTCATTTCAATATAAAATTATACAATTGGGATCATATATTGTCAAATTCTCTCAAACTTGATTTGTCACTTGCCTAAAACAATGATAAAAATATATAGTCTTATTTAGGACTATTGTTAGAGAGTATGAAAATCAATTAGACTCTGGCCTTCAGTGAAGTGACGATAGCTAGAGTGGATATTTAAAATAGCTGTACCAGTCGATTCTTGACGAATTCTTTCTTTTTTTTTTCGCCTTTGTTTTTNATAATTGTAATAACTAAATTAATATGATATCAAAAGTATGAATGTAGTAAAATATGTACAACAAATTCAAAATTAAAAAAAAAAACTATAAAAAGATCCTAAAGATATCTTACAATGTAGGCCGAAACGTTTGCAGATAATTTAAAAAAATACACATTTTTTAAATTTGAATTTTTTTGGATCTACCTTAAACCGAACCCCAACAAAAAAAACAAACATCTAACAACAATATAAAGTTCCGTCATACGTAGGGTTGGGATAAGTCAAACTGATTCCTCAGTATCACAGTGAACATTATTTACAATTCAACTATCTTTGTCATATAATTCCCTACAGTTTATATATTTCATTCAATAAACAAATCTGTACGACAGCTGCAGCGAGAAGACTTGGTTTGTATTCACGCAATAGAGAACCCAAGTCTTCAGTTTGCAATTGAAAGCGACGTGTCATAAGTTTCACCAAAGTAAAACTAAATCTTCAGCACCCGCTAAAACGCGATTTACATAAAATAGCCCAAAAGGGAAATTAGTCTTAATAAAAAGTATAATTTAAACCTCGTTGGGCGCTGTAAAATGGCAACAGTGAATTCATATTAAAAGGCGGGGGCTAACCCATGTAGACATTTGTCAGCGCAGAGGAAGTTCACGAGAAGAGCATTTGTATGAGTTCCCCTGAGACAAATGTTAACTAAAAACTGCAATGACATAGAGTTCAACGTCAATGTTAGTATATTTAGTAAATGACATGAAGTGTATGCTTACCCATATATGCGAAATAAATGGGTTTAACTCTTGGGATCTCTCACTTCTGTCAATTTATTAAATGTTTTTCTTCCTGGGAAAATCTTTCCTCTCAGATACTTCAATATACTATCCTTCTACTATAGCCATTGTGGCGGATGTCATTTTCATTATATATTCTTTTGTTAGTTTATATGTTTCCATAAAATATTTTTTTTTAAAGAAGCATTTATTGGCAAGGGCGTTATTGCCTTTCACAAAATATCAACTAAATCAAACATAAAAACAACGCTGGACCGTATACAATATTTAAGGTAAATACCTGAAATAATAAATATATTAAGAAAAGGGCGGGTTCAATAGGAAGGCCTATTTGCCAAATATAGATTGTCAATGTTAAATCATCCTGGTACAAAAGTATGGCATATGTAAGCCATCTTTCGGGCTATGATGAATGGTGTAAGGGTTACCACCTCATCAAATGTTCATGACCGTGTCCAGTGTGCATGCCATGTGACCTCTCGCCTTCATGATAACTGTAAGCCGAAATGCAGGCAGATAATAAAAAATACTTTTTTTTTTTTTTTTTTTGGATCAACTTTATCCGAACTCCAACAAATTCTTTACTAATTACTATACTTTATTTAAAACAGCATCAGCTATAGTAATATTGCCAGATAAAGGATGTGGATTTATCTGAAACCCAATATTTAATTGAAGCAATAAATACTGTTCATATTACTCTATAAAACCTAATGTATTAAAATAATTTTTTATAAATATTTTCAATAAATTACAAAGGACTATTAATTATTCAACTATAGAATTAAAAAATACTTTGTAAACAACAATAATAGCATAAATAAAACTAAATTTTTATTTTTATTCATCCTAAAATGAACGCTGAGCACTAATCTCAATTAACGCAGAGAGAAAGATTAACAATAAAATAAGTTTTTCATCTTTTCACCCTCTATATTAAAATAAGTTTCAATACATCAGGGGGAAAAAAATATACAACCAGGAGCACAAATTGAATTATTTGTGGAGGAGGTGAGGAGTCTAGTGGTTGTCGGCGGTTGTTCTTCGGACTTATACTGAATTAGCCAAGATCCAAGAGCCAAGCTTCATAAACCTCAACCTTTCAAACTTGATAAAACACTAATGGATTGAAGGAGCGAGTTATTAGACTCAAGCCTGCCACGCAAAAATTAAGAGTAAAATAAGCAGATACGTATACCATGTTATGGACGTATGTAAGCACGAGTCAATAACAAATTTCATCTTAAAAACTTTAAAAGATCAAAAGAGAANGAATCCAATATATATACATATACATACACATAGTTAAATTTGTAGAAATCAGCTAATGTTTAATGAATTTGCAATCGTTTGGTGAATACCTAATGGCTAGCGACAGAGTAAAAGGAAAAACATCATATATAAATTAGTTTTAATTTTTGTACATAATATTACTGAGAAATATAAAAAATGACATTAGATCAAATATATTATGAATTCCATAATCAGTTCAATAAAAGATACTTTTCTAATTCCAGTTACTCCCAGTTGGTTGGTTGCTATCGATTTAATAAAAAAATAAAATCTATATGAGAGGTAGTTTTAATCCATTTTAATTTTCAACCATCTAATAATATTAAGCTCAAGCAACCAATAAAAATAGGATTATTTATTTTACCCTGTACCATGTTTATTTGAAGGAATTTCCGCATTAAGTGCGTCTACTAGAATTCTGCATGAAAGCCTGTACAGAATGAAGACAGTTGACCATGCTCTCAGCCAGTCGGGGAAGGATGGCCAACTACGGAGGCAGTCAAGACGGGGCTCGTTAGAGAGACGGTACGGTACATCGGACGGACGAAAAAGGGGAGGCAAGGAGATAGGGGAGTGAAATCAGGTGACAGCTGACCTGAACAGCCCTTCCAATTAGGGTTGGTCCACTGGATGTCAAGGCATTTCCAACGACACGATTTTTCTAGATTTTTATTTGTCTTCTCCGCGTAAATGTCTCATAAATAACTCGTTTCAAATCTTTAACAACTACCGTTGACAGTCAGGATTTATTAGACATCTTATGACCACAAATCATTCATTAAATGAAGATAAGCCTTTCGTAGGCTCTTTAGGAAGTGAGGAGGATCCGGGAACGTCTAAGGAGCACACTATTAGGGTACAAATTGCCAAACATGGCGTGAGAGGAAAACTCCAAAGAGAGTGCTTGTAAATGTGGACTAGTTGAGTAAAAGAAGAAAAACATAAAAATAAAACCCCTTGTTCCTCGGGTTCGCCCAAAGTCATATTTCAATAAGACAAAAGGAGGGGGAGAAAGGGGTGTAGAGGGAGAGGGGGAGTGTTTCAGTGTGGATGTAGGGCGCTCACGGGGAAGGGGGGCTTACTTCCACACATCAGTCTTGTGGATAACGCGAGGATGGCCCCTCCCTCACCACTCCTCAAAGCCTGCGAATCCATCTCTGCATCAACATTTTATCTGTCAACGCGAGCCGTCCTGAACGGAATGCTAACACCAGGAAGGAACCGACTCTACAACAAAACGGCAATTGCAAATGCCGTACCAAAGAGAAATACTCTTCATTCTAATATTCATCCTGGAACCATGCTGGTCAATAAGTTACATATTACTTTGCCGATACATTATTCTAGAATCACTCTTTACGCAGTTCATTGACATGCACTGAAAACTTCCCCTTATTAATACCCACTTAGTATGAAAACATCACTAATGTCAATAATAAAGTAAAACAACAGCTTGAATCACAATAGTAATGACAATGAAATTAAATAAATATCTCATAAAGAGAGTCAGTTACCAAATGTAGCAAGCAACATTAAAGTTAAGTCAGTTATTTGATAATATTAGCTTGTCTGGTAATTAGACAGTCTTAAAAATAGCTTAAGTAAAAGGAAAAAGAAAAAAAAAAAAAACTAACCAAACTTCTCTCAAAGTGCTGATTAGCGGAGGGAAATTACCCTAAAATTGGATGAGGAAAATTTACTTCTGACTACAGCAAATATAAACTATTTAAACTCCTAAGCTAATTGGAGAGCAAAATGTTATAAAAGAACAACAAAGTGAAGATAATGATAGTCCGTTTTAAGCATTTTTTTCTTACATTAACATTAACAATTCAAATAAAACCAAAAAAATATAATCATTTAAAGCTTGAAAACAAAAAAAAACTTTTTAATAATAATGGGGAGGAAAAAAAGAAGTGTGCAAAGCCTATATCATTTAGGTAAGTGGTGAGAGGGAGTGGGGTGGTGGGGAGGGTTAACAGTAACATTCTAAATTATAGGAGGCTAACAATCAGGCTTGAGATCATGAATAGGTTCGTGAGCAAAAGTGAATAATGAAGACCAGCGCATTCGAGGAAGATAGAAGACAATCATTAAGATCTTCAGTATATAATGCTATAAAAAGTTTATACCACTTTTTATTTATTGACTTATCCGAATTACAGCAAAAGTATATTTCCGTCCAGAAGTACCACACACATACCATGTGGAAAAGGCTTGCACAGGAGAGAAACTGGAGACGCGAGAAGCCGGCTACTTCGCGCTTGGCAGCACACAAGAGACAAAAGCGATAGAATAATTCCTCGACGGGTCAGTTTTACGCCACTTAATAATTCTCCTCTACTCAAACATTAATTCGAGAATTTCTAATGGGAAGTTGTATTTAAGTATGAAAAATCAAATTCAAGATGATTTTACATCTTGATACTGACATTTCTTATAGGAGAAAAACAGAAATGAAAATGTATATCTTTAAGGACTAACTGAGATAATCTGTTATGGACAGGAACAAAAATTGTCATTTTGCTGAAAAGGCGGTTTTTCAATCTTAGACATCTATGTGATTTTCATGCTATCTACGGTGAAGTGGTAATTCGCTTTAGGTAGAATTTCCTAAAAGTCTTAACATGGCAAAAGCCAAATCGTTTTGACGGCTATATATTAATCTCCACTGCAAATGATGAGATTTTCTTAGTAAGCATAACTAGAATTTGATAGGGACACCCAGTACTAGAAAAATTACTCCCATCAGAATGGATTAGTGTTACTTCCATACAATTGCAAGTAAATAGTATTACTCTCATACATTTGATTGCATACATGAGGCCTCTCATGCAACCTACAGGAAATATCTCAAAAGACGGCGATAGCCCGTTATATAAACAAGTTAGCCGTTACGCAGTAAATGAGGCAAACACTAATGATCCAGGCAGATGGAAAGGAAGTAAATATGCACAGTGTGGAATTAGTAGTTGTGGCACTAGACAGGCCTGGCGACCCAGTCGGAGACAGCTTGGGGCCCCCATAGATATGTTAATCCTCCCTGTGTACTCGGAGTGGGCAACAAATCAGCCCTTGATTGGCATTGACGGTCTGCCAGAGGGTTGAGGCTAGTATTCTGCCTCTCCGGGAGTGTGCGGCTCCTACACATTCTGTGGGATCTACAGGATAGTACATCCCACGGCATTTTCATAGGCCACACTTTGTTACAAGTACTTTGTTAAATCAGGCGTTTAGAAAGGAAAAAATACATTACATAGTAAAAGCTTAAGTTCCTCTTTATGTGCTCCATCTTCAGGTCGACTTTGATTTCTTAAAAGCACTAAACAACTCCAAGAAGACATAACTTTCTTTCCTAAATATTATATATACATGGGCATCTTTAATATATTACAAAATTCACTGAGATTTATTCTTATAAATTAAATATTTGGACGGATACGGATATAAAATAAATAAGTAGGTCAACCTAATTTAAGGCATAAATAAGGATATTTATTGAGACCCGAATGGATCCCCGGAGCTACTCAGGCGCCTCCAATATTTTGTTTGGCACTGCCCTTCTAGCCTGGACTACCAGAGGGATAGTGGTATACACCAATGGTGGGTTTATTTAGGATAAGGAACAGTTGGACCGCTACGATAAGACACACACACNTATTTTGAAAAGGTATTGAGATTAATTAGCAGGGACTAGAAAAACAAAATCAGAGGCTACTTAAGAAACAACATACATCTTAGACGACAGAAAATCTTAAAATATGATAAAATTACGAAAAGTCAAGTGTATTTATATTATCTGCCGATACAAAAACACACACATATATTAAGAGGAATAAAATGTATTTCATTGGTATTCTTCAAGTGAACCTAAAAACAACCAAGTATATAACAAGTTAGGTATACATTGAGAATCACCAAGTTAAGAGACCCACTAGAATTAAATCATAAGCAATAGCTGAATCATCAAATATTTTTATACCTAGATTATAATTGTACAAGGAGTCAGAATCCGGCCCTGTAACAAGTCTCATGGTGAAAAATCAAGAGTAGTAAGGCCATGGAGAGAAACAAAGAAGTGAAAGGCAGTGATGAGGCGCGAAAATGGTTTGTAACTAAAAGGCATTTCAAACGAACCCATAGGAGATTTAAAAAGAAGAGAGAGAGAGAGAGAGAGAGAGAGAAAAAGGGGGAACAAAAAAAAAAGAAATTGATGAAGAAGAAAGGGGGAGTAAGGTCGTCCATCAATGGGCAACTCATCAACTATCTGATGAAGAATGCCCTTTGAGGAGGGAGAAAAAGGAGGGGAGAGCCTCTTCCAGAGTGAATTTACACAACGAAATGAATTGGCTTTCTTCGATTGCTTTTGGAGAAGGAACCTCCGCCCCTCTCCACCAGAAGACGCTGACTAGAACAAGGGGAATTAATTTTCACCGCCCACGAGAAGGGTAGCGCTGTCGCGGGGCAGAGCGGCCACCTTCTCACCTGGCTCCCCCAAGAGTGATCACAAACTTTCCCCCCAACAGCTTATCACTTCTCTTTTAGAAATTAGATTTGAAGAAAACAAAGCCTTTTGAACATAACTCCTTCATTTTCTCAACATTTCAATGTATTCACTCTGATAAGTAATTGGGCTTTCGAGGAAAACCTAGGAGATAGGTTAAGTCATAGAGAGGATTTTAGAATGCAGTAATCTTAATCTTACATATCAATAGTATACGTCATCGTACTAATACTAGCACTAATTCAGTGTTCACTTACTTACTTGACTGCACATGACTGTGCAATAAATATACACACAACCAAGGAAGTGCATACAAATACACGCGGACAGAGAATATACGTATGCTGTATACGTGTGCACTAACTCGCTTGCTCGGGTGTTTAATTATAAATTCCAATATAAAAGTTAAGCAACGTGCGATAAAGTAAATATGTATAAAGTAAGTTTATTTTCAGCATTAATATATGAGATTGGGACTGAGTTAAGTTATCCTTAAGAAGGGTAGGTGTTGAATAAATACGTAGTTATCATTGGAGCACATGTTTGGGATAGGGCAGACAGATGGCGCCTCCCGCTTCGAGGAGAATCACAGAGCAGAATGTCGGCCGTGCAGGAGGCCCGAGAACTAATCAGGGCGGTCTAAGCCGGCCGCTCAATTATGACGGAACGCCGCCGACGCGTGTGTTAGGGGAGCAAGGGTTTAGCCCGCCCTTCTACACATTAATATGCAGATTGGCCCTTCTTCGGCTACATCCCCCAACGCCTCTTTCTCACAATTAAGTGGACACAAACTTCAGCAATTATCAAAACAAGGAAGGGAGGGAAAGACAAACATAGGCCTTCTAATGTAGAGGAAACAAAAATAAATATTTATCTTTAACCCTTCTGAATAAAAAGATGAAGTTTTTAGTAAACTGGGAAAACAAAAAGACAACAGGTCATTAGAGGCGACAATATCATCTGTAAGAAAACAACCCAAATAGGAAAGCGGGAACTGCAGGGATACGCTTGCGTCTCGCAATCCTGGCGCTGTGGGTTCAAATCCCGCCCTGGGCAAGCTTTTATTGATAATCCAGAACCTATGTGGATGTTTAGAATGGAATAGAAAGCTCTAGTTAGTCCCTCCCTGAGTGGTTGAATGGGAGGCTAATAATTACCAAACTAATTGGGATCAAAGGTCCTTTACGCCATTACGAAAAGAAATAGAGATGAAAAATCCTTAAATAATTAGAAGCCCACTAAAATATAATTTTTTTGTTAATATTTATCATTATAAGAACTCTGCGACTTCTCTCTATACATAATTACTTAAAATATATATATA
>KZ808424.1:7911-25638 GCA_000696205.2 Oncopeltus fasciatus | reverse complement strand
ACAAAAATATGTTTATAGAGAAATTGATGATATTTTATCGATGTTCGCATTAGATTTCCATGTTATAATTACTAAAGTTACCTAAAGTGAAGTGGAACTCGAGGAGCGGCCAAGGTAGAAGACTGGTTCTATTAACGTATCTTGGCATTGTAATGTTTTGCATTTTATAAAACACGAATTGAAATGCTACAGAAACCTTGAGTAAGTTACGAAATTTATTTCTTGGCGAAATTTGTTAATAAAGAATATACATTTTCTTCATACCCCCCCCTCTCTCCCCCCCACTGCCAATGATAGTCTACTGGAAAGCTTAGCAACAAATACAGTGTGTGCAGTGGGATACATGAGCAGAACAATATCAAACCTCTCTGGGAAAAGCAGATTGCGAATGAAGGACACACACGTAGGGAGATCAGTGCGGGATGGTGGGGATATATTACCGGTAGAAAGAGATAGGGGTCGGGCTGAAGAAGAAGAGCAAGGAATCCCTTAAGAGGAAATGGAGACCGGCGACAGACACAAACACAGGCTTAGAATGGATATTATTGTTGCAAGGAGCGGTCCAGTGGGGTATCGACGAGACCCTCCTCCTTCCCCCCAACCGCACACACACAAACATTTTAGGAGACCCCCTCAAATACCAGCTGATTCCCTGTAATCGTATTTATATATGGAAACATACATTTCCGAGCCCCCCGTCCCGCAAGGGGCGAGATCTCCACTCACACACCTCCGCCATGGGAAGAGAACAGCGATAAAGTGTTTGTATTCAATTTCCAAGGATAAGCGGCGAGAGGGGTACCGGATGAAAAACAGGGCAAGAAAATTCCGCCTGATTTACAAGTGAAACACATCTCTTTCCGCCAGTCAGAGTTGATTTTACTCTTTCACCACATAACCTGTCTCTCACACAGGGTAATATCAACGCAAATGGCATCATTTCTAAAGGGAAGCTATCATTAGTTACACATCTGAACACTAATCATTATCGAAGATGAAAATTGAAACCAGAAATACGGGAGAATCATGCGGGCTAGTGGGACACAGCGCCGTTAATAACTTCTTACTAATATATGAACTACTAGCTCTAAATTATGCATTAATAAAAATTGAGCCTTGGTAGATGACTCGAATATTTTAAAGCTCTGAGATATGAATATGTTTGACGAATAAATTATAAAAAGAAAAGAATATCAATCGTACATTTAAAATATTTTTTAAAAATGAAAACAAGCAAACTATTCATACTAAAGGAAACCATTAGAAATTAAAGTACTTATTAATATTATAATAAACAGCAATTAAATTAACTCCCAAAATAACGGCTGGAAAAAGTTTACTCATAAAAATAAACAATAAATACTAAAACAAATGAGAGTAGAAGTGACAAAAATATTTATTTACTGTTTAATATTACCAACAGTACTCGGGTTTTACTTTCAACCATTCTCCCTCAAAATATACTGTAACCAATATTACTATAATAACCCTACGCGAAATAGGTTAAGGATTAAAAGTAATTACAAAACTTAAAAAAGACCTTGTCAATAAAGATATTAATTACATTAGACTAATTAATTCTGTTAATTCAGAGAAACGATATTCATTTCATTCAATTCTTAGTTTGGAAGTTGAAAAAACTTTCATGATCACTTAAAAGTGCCGATCTTACTTCGAATCATCATCATAATTTGACTTTGATTTTTAGTAATTCCCATAAAGGAATTGAAGCAGCTCACTTTGATACGAAGACTATTGAAAAGTTTCTGCAATTCACTAAATAATAGTACATTTAATAAAATGTTATCAATATTTGCGTTAGAAAAACCTCTGCCTGTGAGTAGTAATTGATACAATGCATTATGCAGAAGGAAAATGAAATTCATAATCTGATTTCATTTTAAAAGTATTATATTTAAAACAAAAACAAAATACATTTATTTATTTTTAAGAGGGCTGATAGGGGTGGAATTGGTGCTGTCGGAGACGCTCTAGATCAGCTGCAAACCTGGGAGGATGGTTACAGGCATATGCATACCCTGCAGATGCGACCCCAGCATGCCTGACACCTAACTAGCCTCGCTGGAGGGGGCCTCGGGGAGTGGCCTGTGGTTGTAGCCTCCTGGAACTACCTTGGTCATCTTTCTCACCCCCAACACCCCACCTTTTCTAATCGACATTAAGTGACTCGGACGCAAGGTCTGAGGCAACTGCAGCCGTCCATATTTTTAGATCCGACCAGCACTCCGTCCTACATTCTAGTGTCTTCATTAAAAAAAAAAAAAAAGTTATTTTAAGTGAAGCAATATATTTTGCATTATACATCTATCTAGTTTCCAAAACTAATAATTATAGCAATATTAATATCGANCATAAAGGAATTGAAGCAGCTCACTTTGATACGAAGACTATTGAAAAGTTTCTGCAATTCACTAAATAATAGTACATTTAATAAAATGTTATCAATATTTGCGTTAGAAAAACCTCTGCCTGTGAGTAGTAATTGATACAATGCATTATGCAGAAGGAAAATGAAATTCATAATCTGATTTCATTTTAAAAGTATTATATTTAAAACAAAAACAAAAAAACATTTATTTATTTGTAAGAGGGCTGATAGGGGTGGAATTGGTACTGTCGGAGACGCTCTAGATAAGCTGCAAACCTGGGTGGATGGTTACAGGCATATGCATACCCTGCAGATGCGACCCCAGCATGCCTGACACCTAACTAGCCTCGCTGGAGGGGGCCTCGGGGAGTGTCCTGTGGTTGTAGCCTCCTGGAACTACCTTGGTCATCTTTCTCACCCCAACACCCCATCTTTTCTATTTGACATTAAGTGACTCGGAAGCAAGGTCTGAGGCAGCTGCAGTCGTCCATATTTTTAGATCCAACCAGCACTCCGTCCTACATTCTAATGTCTTCATTAAAAAAAAAAAAGTTATTTTAAGTGAAGCAATATGTTTTGCATTATACCTCTATTTAGTTTCCAAAACTAATAACTATAGCAATATTAATATCGAGAATATTAGTAATTTTTTAATGTGATATGTCTTTAAACATGCTCTCTCCATCCATTATAACCAATAACGAACACTTTAAGGAATTTATTTGAATCGCACGAGAGGGCTGACAAATCAGAGGAACCCCTTGTCAGGACGACACAACGCGAGAGATGAGAGCTCAGCCGCCGATGTAATGTTTAATACCCTTCGCCTCCCGCTCATCCGATTAGAAGAGCCGTCGTCCTTCTGAGGGCCCAGAGAATTTTTAATTAAAACCAATGCAGAAAGGGCTCGGAAGCTATCTACTATATTTTTATCAATAAATGCAAGAGGCTCCTCCCCGGGGAGGAATTGGACTGGGGGCCTCTAATACTCACAGAGGCACAATACTATCTGAATGGCGACAAAAATTACTTGAATAACTGTGGAAGAAGACGAAATGAAATTTAAATTGAATGGTAAATATTCATGCTAAGTATTTAGAAATACTATAAATTTCGATAACGACTTCTAAAGTTAATAATTTTACTGTACTGCATTATATCCAATTTAAAGGCTTAGCGGCCACCAGGACGTTAACATATATAAATGTTTTAGTAACTATAGTTACTTATATATTATATATAGTCATCATAGTTTCCCTTATAGAGTATAGCAGGTAGGATTTCAAAAAATATAAAAGAAAAATATATGAACATTAATTTTAAAAATATATTATTTATGAATTCGCTAAAAATTAAAATATCGAATAAATTATGAGCTTTAATGTATCAGTAATTTATTTGTTTATTTTAAAGATTATAACAAAACAAGATATACAGACACAAAATATGTTCTATTTAAACTAGAAGTAAAGGAAGAATAATTTGCTTCAGCGAAATTTTATTGAATTTAAGGTAATGCAGATTTAATCTGTGCCTGTAACATCAAATTTTGATCGGAACAAGTAATCTATTTCTTATATACTAAAATTTAGAAGATATTAAAATTTCGAATTTTAAAATAATAGTTAATTAACTTTTGATTTCCTTATATGGTAAGAACTAGTCAAAAGTGAGAGGATGAAGCAGTAGTCGCTGTCAGAATGAGAGGGAGAGTCGATGTGAGAGTTCGACGGCCGACAGAACAAACAAAACTGATAGCGGAGGCGAAATCAAATTACAATTGAATTGGGGGGAGGGGAAGGAGTGAGAGCAGAGGAGAAGTTGGGGGATGAAATATAGGGGTAGGTGTTGGAGGACTCAGGTCTGAGGTACTTAGTGAAATGTTTGCCAGGTTTAGGCGCGGTAATCCTCCCCAACAGTTGTGCTTCTATGATGAATGAGGAGTGGCGACATCCAACGACGACGACGACGACAGCAAACTAAAGACTATTATCCGGGAAGAGCACCCCCTCTCAGTCAGAGGGGACTAATCTGTTTACAAGGGATTTCATAGTAACCCCCATCCCCTCCCATAGCAGAGCTGGACGACACTCCCAAAACATAGCTGAGTATGAGAGCAATGGCTAGGTAACCTTGAATTCGGCAAGGAGGGACAAGTAGATCGGACTCGCAATCCCACAAAGAAGAAAGGGCTGAATAATAATCAAACAATTAATGAGAGGGAATAGAATGAAAAAATTTTTCTGTCCCAGCCAGGAATCGAATCTGGATCTCCTGCTTTCCGGGCCGGTGTGTTAAGCCATTACACCGCAAGGACTAGCTAGATATCTCATTAAATTCCCTCTACACTAGCGAGAGCCTAACCTACGAGAAAGACGAGAACTTCGTCTTAAACTCGAAGGAGCTGAATAATGATAATAGCTGAATAATAATCTTCAATCACTCAATTGGAAGGTTATCGAAGGGAGAGAAAAGAGGAAAGCACTGGTCTACTCTGAAATATGTGGCTAAATACTGGTAATTGTGACTGCTTGCTGTATAGAACAGTTACTTGGCTCACTCACTCGAGCGCCGACCACGAAATAATGGTCTCAGACATACGTACATATTTTACAGGGCACATTCACGGACTCACCCAACAGTAGGGGAGTAGCAGTCACAACAGTAGCTGTTTGTTTGGTAGAGCCACTCTACACAATTCCACTTCGAACACATCATTTACTTTTAAGTAATTTGAAAATTTACCATTCAATTGGAATTTAACTTATTCTTCCAAAATAATTCAACAAATTTTTGTCGTCCTTCAAACAGTAATAACACCAGCTAATCAGATTCCAAATATGTATTGTTTAGTCTCTACTATCTGTCTCTTTATTTCCGAATTCTTTCTAGAAAGTGTTCGATATTTATTTCATTTGTATATTTCAGATCATTTACCCACTTTTTTTCTCATTCCTGTTTGATGGAGTTTAACTCTATCTACATCGAAGCTCATACATAGAACATGCCAGAATCAGCTACAACAGATTCTGCACTTCCTCAACAATCACTAAGAGCTCTACAAAGACTTCTAAGATTTTATTTAATAGGAACATAATAATAATCGAAAACACAATTGATAACATTCCAGTTTCACACTTTGTGATTGAAGACTTTTCAATTGATAGAAAACAACCACACGCATAGAATTGGTAGCTCACTCTTCAAAACCAAAAAATCGACAAACCTCATAAAACCTCAAACTAAATAAATACAGCTGACTTCAAAATTAAAAAAAAAAAAAACAAATGAAAACAATTTTTTTTTTTTTCTACAAAAGTAATTTGATATTTACTCACTATCTGGTATCGAGAGTTTGGGGTGAATTACCTAGAAACAAATTCAAAGAATAAATTAAACGAAAAAAGAAAAAGGAAAGAGAAAATAGACAACTATTAAAAAAAATTAAGTATGACCGAAATGCTATATAGATTAAATAAATAAATAAATATCTGAAAGAGGTATCTCGGTAATGTCCTCTTGACATTGAAAATTGAGTTTAACTACATATAAAAATTTATGAATTTTGAGTGAATATATAATTCTTTTTTCCCATGATTAATAAATATGTATAAAGAACAATTTCGACATCCTATATATTATGATTTAGTACTTAGTTACAATTTAGTTGTATAATTCAGAAATATTGCATATTTTGGATGGAAAAAATTAGTAATTTTAAAGGTTAACTAAAAACTACACAGCTCCTATTTAGAGAAGTGTTGAAGATTTATTAGAATAATAAATTCATAAGAATGAGGAAGTAGTTTGTGAAGTATATTTATAGATTTTGAAATATCTAAAGTCTAATTAAACAAAAATAAATTAAAATTAAATAACACTGACATTAGTCATATCAATGAAAACTTACTCTGACGAAACAAATGACAAACAAAGCGAGTAAATTTTATTTTTTCCATGTTGAATAAAAAAAATGATATATATGAATAAATGACGAATTAATCCAGAAGTAAATTGAAAAAAAAAATGGATTAAGATTATTAAAGAACACACACACGAGCCATAAATCCGGAGCAAGAAACGGACGAGCTCAATCCGTGAGGACAATGGGATCTGTAGCATCGAAGAGGAAAAGATTAACTCGTGAATTATAAATATACCCTCCCCTCCCCCCATCTATTAAGCTACCTCGAATAAAATAAATAAATGAATTTTAATTCCCTGAAACACTTCAGGATTATATTTGAACAAAAAATATGTACATATTAATTCCTGGATTTCACCAATCAATATGAAGGGATTGAATAACAAGAGAAATCTCGAATTATTGGAGAGAAACTCTATTAAATTCAATTAAACGAATATAAAAATTTAACAACTGTATGACAGTGTATGAATTATTTACACTCTGGATTAGACTGAGGTAGTACTCACGACATTTATGTGTTTACCACAAATTTATTATATTAAAAGACTTAAAAACTTAATAAATAAATAGAGAAGAGTGATTTAATTTTATGATAAATAACTTTAACAACTCATTCTTAAATTTCTAAAGCCAAAGAATAATAAAACTGTCTGTTTGTTTATTGTAACTTAATAAATAAGCATCCTGTTTTTCTCCGTAAAAAATTTCCGAAGTTGCCGCATTAAATAGAATGGAAACCTTCACTAGCAAAATATATTACTCTTTTAACAAATGAAGGTCAATCTATTTGAATCCAATGTATTATAAATCATCTTCCTCTCAAACTATTGAGAGCATTTGTACTAGTTCATACTTCCATACAAGAATCGATGATTTAGTATATAATTGAATGGAGTAACGAGTGTAAAAGATAAAACTAAATCAAATATACATAGTTTTAGCCCCGTCACATATCATCATATTTTCAGCTTTCCCAAGAAGGCAATCCGATTTGAAAGAAGAAATCAAATCAGAGGTATTCAGGGCGCAGGTGGTTTAGCACAATGGATCTCTCAGCAGGATCTCCAAGAGTGGGCAAGTTCGACTCCCACCCTACTAAGGAATTGTCCAAAAATCTTGGCATCATGGAAGCCTCTCCCCTCTTCTCACATGTGCGCTAGTATAGGAGATAAAAACAGGAGGGAGCCTATAGGTATGTATGGGGACACAGCAAACAGGAGACTAGGAATGGGTACTAAAGAACGACAGTCATACAAGAAGGACAAGCAGGAAGAGAGGTAGGTTGTCGGCTGCGATGACTATTTATACGGTAAAGTCCTCCTGCCAGAGGAACGAAGAAGCTTAGCTCAGACATTCACGAAGAAGAAGAGAGCAGGGACAAAGTAGAGGAGAACCGATCAGATCTCATTCCCATTCAGAGCATGCAGAAAGAAGGCTCACGTGCCAGCAGACAACCAATACCCACCTCTATCTTACATTTTCGGAAAACTAGTTAGTTTTCTTAAATTAAAGACGCTTTTAAATAGATCTAACTCGCATGATTTGAATTCTCAAAGGATTCAATTACTTCACAGCTCTTCCTTCTTTTTCTTTCTCACTTTAAACTAATTTATATTAAATCTGGAGTGGCTTCCCCTCTACTGCAGGAAGGGCATAGAAAGTGCTATTTAAATCTAGTGTAAGGCATATTTTAGCAATACCAATAATTCTGGAAGATAATTCAAGGCATCCGAGGTCTATACCAATTAAATAATGCTTTGGTGACCTACCTAACCCATTTCAAATGGTTAAAATTTTATTTTATTTATTAATTATGAATATTTACAAACCTAAAGAAAAAAAAAGAATTAACCGAAATAGACAAACGAACGCTTATATTTATAAGTAAACAGTAAATAGCTTAGAGTGTTGATGATAAATAGGATAAAATCTGTGAAGAAAATAAGAAAGCAGGATTAGAAAAATATTAGAATATTGAATGGAGTTTTTTGACTGTAGATATTATTATAAGATGTTTTTTTTTGTTTTTTTTTGGATTAGATCAAGGTAAAACAAAAAAAATACCATTTAAAAAAAAGGGTATTTTTAAAAAACCACACTAAAAAGTGTATTAAAAATAATAAACTTTTTTTAAAAATTGGTATAATTTTTTTGATCTACCTTGATTGAATATTGAATTTAAAATCCAATCCTAATAATCTCAGTAACAAATGTTATTGGAACTCAGAAATTAATAAGATTGACCTATTCACTATTTTCATCACAGAGCATGTTATGTATAGGATCACATCATCACAATAAGTAGTAAAAAAAAAAAAAAAAAAGTTTACGTAAAGTTTCATTAATTTGGTTCGAGTTTGGTTGGCTGTTGAGTATTATGCTGGAGAAATTAGTCAGGGTTTTGGCCAGGATCAGAAAAATAAAAAACTCCAAAATTATTGGGTAATTATATTATTATTGATTGCCAACGTTTCAACTTAACTTGTAAGTTATCATCAGGGTGATAGTGATGTCTGAAGAGATCACCGAGAGAAGTGCAATGAGAGTCAGGAGCTAAAGTAAGAGAGATATCTCCAGATAACTAATAAAATAATTACTCAACATTTTGGAGTATTGTATTTTTCTAATTTTAACCCTCACTAATTTCTCCTCTATTGATTATTATATTGAAGAAAATATAACAAATCTGTAAGGGACAGTGAGGAAGTTGAGTATATTATAGATAACCGGTGGGTTATTAAATTAAATTCGAAGAGGAAGTCGGTAAAACGTTTATAAAGGTCTTCTAGGGCAAATATTACTACCGGTCATCACGTTGCTTAAATTAAGTAAATACTTACAGGATAAAGCACATGATGGGATAAGGGAATGGGTTTGGCTGGTACGGACCATTGGAAGAGTTTTTAAGGGGCATGAAGTGCCACTAAGAAGCCTAGGGTCAGTACCACCAGAGCGTGTGAGATGAATTCCCTCTGACCAATATCCATGCATCTCGTACAATGCAGCTGGAGTTCTAAGCGGACTTATCACCCTATCATTAGGACCATTGCCCTAGGATGATAAGCTACACCGGCGCGCGCAGGCGTAAATGGCGGAGGTGGGGACGAGTGGCCCTCCAATTATTCACAGACACACTCCAAGGGCCACATACCACTGCTCGACAGTCCTGTATCACTGCCATCTGACTCCACTCTCTGATTAGCTGTTAAATCAGGGGCGTAACTAACGCGAAATTGTATCAAACTTAGACAAAAATAATTTAGAGTACACTTCATATTAAGTAACAATTATTAGATGATTTTAGTTGGGGTCGGTCAAGGTAGATAAAAAAAAAATTTAAAAAAATACAAATTATAAAAAAGTCTACTTTGTTAATACACCTACCTTGACCGAACCCCAACTAAAATCATCTCAGAATAATATCTACGGTCAAAAGTGCGATAAAGTAAATATGTATAAAGTAAGTTTATTTTCAGCTTTAATATATGAGATTGGGACTGAGTTAAGTTATCCTTAAGAAGGGTAGGTGTTGAATAAATACGTAGTTATCATTGGAGCACATGTTTGGGATAGGGCAGACAGATGGCGCCTCCCGCTTCGAGGAGAATCACAGAGCAGAATGTCGGCCGTGTGCAGGAGGCCCGAGAACTAATCAGGGCGGTCTAAGCCGGCCGCTCAATTATGACGGAACGCCGCCGACGCGTGTGTTAGGGGAGCAAGGGTTTAGCCCGCCCTTCTACACATTAATATGCAGATTGGCCCTTCTTCGGCTACATCCCCCAACGCCTCTTTCTCACAATTAAGTGGACACAAACTTCAGCAATTATCAAAACAAGGAAGGGAGGGAAAGACAAACATACGCCTTCTAATATAGAGGAAACAAAAATAAATATTTATCTTTAACCCTTCTGAATAAAAAGATGAAGTTTTTAGTAAACTGGGAAAACAAAAAGACAACAGGTCATTAGAGGCGACAATATCATCTGTAAGAAAACAACCCAAAAAAGCTCAGGGGATACATTTGTGTCTCGCAATCCTGGCGCTGTGGGTTCAAATCCCGCCCTGGGCAAGCTTTTATTGANAAAAAAAAAAAAAAAAAAAAAAAAAAAAAAAAAAAAAAAAAAAAAAAAAAAAAAAAAAAAAAAAAAAAAAGCTATGTACTAAAGAGAGATAGAAAAAAGCTTCACATTTATAACATAAAAAAAAAACCCCGGAAAGAGAGGGAGAGCTTATCAGAGCATTCACGGACGGAGGGACAGCAAACCGACCTTAAGCCAACATAAATTAGCTCAGAGCCCTTTACGAAGAAAGAGCGCGAAGGATATAAACCGTATGTCAGACATAAAATACCTCGATTTCTCTTTTTCTGTACAAGTCACCGCGGTTTTAATCCTCAAAACGTCAAACCACCCTGGGGTTAAGGAGATACAGGCAGGAGGCAGGCTCCATACGAAGCTGAGAGATAATATGTAGCATAATCAGATATCTTGGGATCTACAATGTCAGACCATCAGGCTACTGACAGGGAATGACTTATTAGATGGTTTTTTTGTTGGGGTTCGGTCAAGGTAAATCCGATATTTTTTTTACAAAAAGTGTATTTTTTAAAAAATTATTTGCCAAATTTAAAATTATAATTTTTTTTTTTTGGATCTACCTTGACCGAATCCCCCCGAAAAAATATCTAATAATAATATCTACGGTCGAAAAACAACAACAAAAACTCTCCGTTTGCACGTATAATTATAACTTTTTAGTGGACAGCTGCCAGGCAGGAGCAATCATTAAAAGATGACTGAGCTATGAGGATGGAATCACTGATTCTGAAAGCAAAAAACGATTAAAGAATAATATACGCCATGTTTAAAGAATTGGGTGTTGTTTGACAACACTAACTGTTATGAACTTCGCTACCAGAGCATACAAAAGAATAGAATTCTAGCATTTCTATATGCAGAAATGATATGAAAAAACAAGAAAAAGGAAGAATCAATATAAATTGCTAAGTGCATTATTTATGCATTAATGTAAAAAAAAAAAAAGTACCATCTTAAAATAATGTTTTTAATGAATAAGTTGTTACCAACATTATGGTTAACAAGATCTTTAAATATTACAAAAACATACATCAATAAAAACGAAGATAAAGAAGATGGTCTAAATAAATTGCTTTTCATTTCCATGAACTATTTAATATATTGGATATTTATAGGAAATTCTATATTTTTAGATTGAATGAAGAAATAGTTTTTTTTTTCTCCTTGTCTTTCAGATGCTGAGAGTCCCTAGGGAAGGATCCCATTGTTCCCTGTTGGCCATTGTGAAGGGGTAGGAGTCCCAACCCCCACCACTCCGACGGGGTAGTTCTCTCCCCACCCCCACCCCCCATCACCACCGTCACCTAGGGGGTAATCAGATGTCCGANAAGGAATTCTTCTTATTCCTTATGTTTATATATTTGCTAAATGTAGCAAGTGGCGCTATCAAGTAAGCCGTGTGGTAAATACGAAGTGAAGAGCGGAGGCTTCCCTAGCGACACATCCCTCACGGCACTAGGCTGTTCTCCATCCCACAACTCTGGCAGTCAGGAAGGACTTCGCTTCATCGCCCCGAACTCGAGGACACTCAGTCTCAAAGGAGGAATCGGGACGCGACGACACGCACCAACCAACGCTCTGCGCCTTCTACACACACGCTTCACACGCTAATTCCACTATCTCTCTTATCTTCCTAACGTACCTGTTTGATAAGCCAATTTGACAGGTCTTAATATTATTTTAAAATATAAGAATAATTACTGTAGAGGTTTGCGACCATTTTTCTTTTATTTCACCCGTTTTGGATGTAGAACCTCCACCAGCCAGCGATTATGTAGAAATAAAAGATGGAAGCCCGTCACCTTGGCACAGCATCAGCCGTGAACAGATTCAAATAGTGAAAAATATCTCAACTAACGAACAAAAACATCTATTTATAAAAATTTATCTGAAGCATTGTATTGCCTGCAAGAAGATATTTTTTAATCAGTGTTGTCTCTATATATATATATCTGAAGAACTTAGACTATGAAAGGGAACAAATATATAATAAATCTGTAGGTGTCAGAATCAGTTTTTGTTTGTGTAGAGTTAAGCCATGTAAGTTATTACTAAAAAAAAAAAAATGGCGCTAACTTTTAACTTTTGCGCACAAGTACAACTGGAAAAAAAGATCAAGGAAAACGAGTCTATTTGTTTAAAGAAAAGAGAAACACCATATGTTTGAATTGGATAGATGTCACCATTATAAAAGTGTGCACACACACTTACATTTAGAGGCGTATTACATTATTTGATGCGTTTAAAGATAGTTAATTTAGAAATGGCGTTTCGCACCTTCATTATCTTACAAGATGTTAAAAGTGGCGAATCTTCCTCAACAGTGAAAGGAAACACACTATATAGATTCCGATGGAGGATGTTATTGTATTTCTTCTAATGTTCTAGTAATGACCACTCGGTTATCGTAGAGATTAAAAATGGATATTGAAACCACTGATGTTCAATAGATTCCGAACTCTTCTGACATGAATGAACTAATGCATTTCAAACAACATTAGTCATTAATTAAAACTGTTCATTATAATAAATACTAATTTGCTAGGGAGGGACTTAGTCAAATTCCTCATCATATTGTCACATTTAGGGTAAGGCTGTGAAAAGGTCGACTATAGCTTGATTTTGGAAAATGCATTAAAACCGTTCCTCAAGAAAACAGGAGTCACTTAATTAAACTACCCCTGGGGAGGGGGGGAGGAGGGGGGAGGAGAGAGAGAAGGAGTGGGGGGGCTGAATAGAAATAACCAATCTCCTCCAATTTATTCAAATTTATCATGCACGGTTGGGGGGTCTTATTAAGAGAGGCGGACAAGACGCCCCTCCCCCCAGCGGCCCCAATACCCTATGTATGCGCATAACTTCGGACGTCCAATAAACCACCGGCCGTTCTGCAGCTGAAGGCTCGCCGTCCTAGCACAGGACAGCCCTTCCCTCCCTTTCCTATATGTAGCACTTCTTACAGGATTCCGGGGGAAATAAACATCACCATACCATAAAATACAATAAAACTAATCAATGCCTCTTTCAAAATAGTAAATGATGTCTTGATAAATCAGCCTGATTAGCATGAATTTTAAATATATAATAACATTAGAACAGTTAGAAGTTGAATTAAAGATAAGTTCTTTAATATACAGATATTTACATAAATATTTTGGCATTTAATTTAAGACAGCTATCTCTATATTAGAAGTAGAAAATGAACTAAGCAAAGATATATTAGGTTTAATAAACCGAATATTTGGCAAGAAAGAAGTGTACAGGGAAAAATAAATAACTTTTCCGGCTCCAGATGACAGAGTATAATATTTATCAACATTCTACAGGTGTAATCTTTTATAAAATTTGTCGTGCATAAATATTACATAGATATTGATTGCTCTACATCAATCTATTTAGGCAGAATTAAAGCAGAATCATTGTTCAACATAAGCCTTACATATAAATCATTAGTTAGTTAAAATGAAAGATTTATTATTTACTTGATTGCATATTTTAATTCGCTTCCCTATTGAAAATTTTACTTTAACAATAAACCATTTTAATAATAATAAAGAGCGTGAAAATAAACGTACAAATTATTTTTTGGTTTTTCTATTCATGATGATTTCATAAGGACTGCAGTATTAATGATTTTGAAATTTCGGCACTGACCGTTCTATCCCATGTGCTATTTTACATTCATTGCCAATTGAACAATATTGTGAGCTATTAGAGAAATTTGTTGGGGTTCGGTCAAGGTAGATCCAAAAAAACACAAATTAAAAAAATGTATTTTTTTTAGTAGCATAGAATCTATTGCTCATACGAGTGGCCAATCAGAAGAGTGAAAAAGAACAAAATTATAAAAAATTTTAAATTATCATGGTAACCCTAATTAAAACCTGATATTGTTTCGTGCAAGCTATACTATTGGTTTTTATTCCATAACGTAGAGATAGAATTATGAGCTGATACATACTTGAACTAATGAAAGTTCGTCAAGCAGGATCCATGTAAATTGCAATTGCATAAAAACTATGTGTAATATCCCTATGTTTTAGTGAAGATGGACTCAAATAAGAATAAAGACTATACATTCTTATAACCAGGAGAGGACAATGAGCATACAAGGTATGACCTACCACTTGAAGAGGTTCCTAAAATAAGGGGTACGCTCTAGACTGACCGAGATGGAAGTAAGGAGGAATCACAGTTACAAATATCCAAAGAGAGAGTTTGTTGACCGTAGATATTATTCTAAGATGATTTTAGTTGGGGTTCGGTCGAGGTAGATCCAAAAAACCACAAATAAAAANCATGGAAGCCCGTCACCTTGGCACAACATCAGCCGTGAACAGATTCAAATAGTGAAAAATATCTCAACTAACGAACAAAAACATCTAATTATAAAAATTTATCTGAAGCATTGAATTGCCTGCAAGAAGATATTTTTTAATCAGTGTTGTCTCAGAGACATAGAAAGACGAAAGGTAAAAAAGTGTTTTAAAAATGATCGCGATTTTTTATGAAGTATCATATTTGATGTCACAACTCCCAACAGAATTAAATAACTTGCTGGAGGACGGACATACAGGTCAGATTTTATGGATGACAGATACGAGTATCTAGAAGAAGGAAATCGTCCCTAGGGGTACCAATTTGTGTAATAGTTAAGGACAAAGACATGAGGGAAGTGGAGATAACTCACTCATAATGGAAGGTCATATCTCCATGGAGAAGAGGAATAGTGGAGATTCTCAAGTCTGCAATAAAACGTTAATAGGGCAATTCAGAAGCCATATTTCCAGATATTGTTATGAAGGTCGTCCTTAAACCGCCAAGAACAGCTAGTTCTGAAGAACGACAGCTTCGCAGCGACCAATTACAATGGGGGCCAGGGGTGCAAGTATACAAGTACTCAATTTCCGAACTCAACCCTATGCGATAGAAATTTTAAACGAAACGACAAAATAAAAAGAAAAAGAAAAAAAGTATGATAGAACCCGATGAGTTATAGAACATAAAACTCCATCTGCAAAATACATAATAAAAGTGAAGAGGATTTCTAGATATGTTATAATAGCTAAAATTGTATTTATATAATTTAATGAAGTTTATTATAAATTTGTATTATGCATTAAATAGAAAACTCCATCTAGGCAGATTAAGTAAGCGGTTGTGAGGGTTTTCCTTATATTTTATAGTGAAAAAGGAAATGTTCTAAAAAGCATCATAAAATATCTAATAAAAATAGTTTTATATATATATTTTTTTTTCATTATTTTTTCTCTCTATTGTGTCTAAACTTACAAATACACATGCATATTGGTACGTAAGTATATTTTATGTTATTTTAGGTAGGGAAATTGCATTTACTTTTATGAAATAGGGCTTCCTTCTCTATGAAAACACCCCTTTCACTTATCTAAATTCTACCAAAAACGAATTCAGTCGATGCTTTGGGATAAAGAGCTTAAATACAGAATTTCATTAGCGGACTTTAAAGACAGGTACCCTTTAATTAAGTAATTCCATACTTCTGTTAAAACATAAATGTAAGTAAAACACACCGTATCAATACTACATGAACATTATATTAATTATATTATAATATACCTATGGAGTAATATGCATCTTTCCCAACTCAGTCTACAATGATTTCGGTGCTTAAATAAATCATCCAGAGTTCAATATAGAAACAGAATTAAGTCATCTTAATAACTGCTGATGCAATAGTGCGTACACAGAGGACACACATAAACAAATTTGAATTCTATTTGGACGGTATTTTTAGCTTCACCTTAACAGAATCCGCGCAAATATGAATAACCAGAATTGATAAGCCACGCCTAAATGTCAAGTATTGTTTGATTTATTTAAATTAAAAATATGTTATAAAAATGATCAAAGGGAAAATTTTATCATGGACGTACAAGTAAATGAGAAAGCCTACTGGTCATGCGCATGCAAGTGTGGAAATAGAGAGAAAAATTCATATAAGGAGGAAGCAGGATGGGAGTAAGATAAGAAGGAGAGATATGAGCTGAGAATAGATTACTAACGTGTATAAGAAAATGAAATAAGGTTGAAGAATAAGGGAATATGAAATATAGAGAGAAAACAGAAAGCTATAAACTTGGAGAATACAGAACTGCCTTCATGCATAGTAAGAGTCGCGGTCTTCAGTCTTCGCAACGGCCTTTCGCCAAATTCTCTCGTGGCAGCAAAGATGAAGGCAACGGCCCAGAATATTCACTTTCAATGGGGTCGTATCTGACACCAACTTTCGCCTTTCAATGGGGTAGTGGAAGTGGATGAAAAGTAGAGAAATAGAATAATAAACATTCCACAAATGAGAGTAACCTCTATACAGGAAGAGCGAGTACATTAATCCATAGAATCTATAGCTCATATGAGTGGCTAATAAGGAGAGTGAAAAATAAAAAAATATACAAATGTTGAAATTATCCAGGTAACTCTGATTAAAGCCTGATAGCAAGCTATAATATTTTTTGTATTCCATAACGTAGATATAAACGTATGAGCTTATACGGATAAATACTTTTTTGAACTAATGAAAGTTCGTCATGCAGGATCCATGCATATTGCAATTGCATAAAAACTATGTGTAATATCCACATGTTTTAGTGAAGATGGACTCAGATAAGAATAAAGACTATACATTCTTATAAACCGGAGAGGACAATGAGCATACAAGGTATGACCTACTATGGTACTTGAAGAGGTTCCTGAAATAAGGGGTACGCTCTAGAATGACCGAGATGGAAGTAAGGAGGAATCACAGTTACAAATATCTTCCATACTACATACATACATTTGTATATATTAATCAGTGTTGTCTCAGAGACATAGAAAGACGAAAGGTAAAAATGTGTTTTAAAAATGATCGTGATTTTTTATGAAGTATCATATTTGATGTCACCTAATCTGTTAGGTCGGCCTGGCTCAAAATGTCACAACTCCCAACAGAATTAAATAACTTGCTGGAGGACGGACATACAGGTCAGATTTTATGGATGACAGATACGAGTATCTAGAAGAAGGAAATCGTCCCTAGGGGTACCAATTTGTGTAATAGTTAAGGACAAAGACATGAGGGAAGTGGAGATAACTCACTCATAATGGAAGGTCATATCTCCATGGAGAAGAGGAATAGTGGAGATTCTCAAGTCTGCAATAAAACGTTAATAGGGCAATTCAGAAGCCATATTTCCAGATATTGTTATGAAGGTCGTCCTTAAACCGCCAAGAACAGCTAGTTCTGAAGAACGACAGCTTCGCAGCGACCAATTACAATGGGGGCCAGGGGT
>KZ808423.1:199228-211335 GCA_000696205.2 Oncopeltus fasciatus | reverse complement strand
TTTATATAAACATCTAATGATCATTTAATAATTATTAGGTTAAACAAATAAAGGCATCCCTAACCTTTTCTAACCTTCCCTAACCTTTTTTTTTTTTTTTTTTTGAAAGAGTCATGCCTGTTTCTTCCACTTTTCCTTTTTTTGTATTAATTATGTGAAATAATTATATTTTTAATTATTCTTAAAAAATGAATTCTTACTCACATTTATTTAACATCAATTCACACTGACTTAAAATGATACCCTGTTGTTAGTAATTTAATTACTTCTTATTTTATTTAGCTATAGAAGGGTGTGCTCTTTCTAAAATTGTTAGAAAATAATTAAGAATGGTTTTTGAAACTCAAATATACATGAATTAAATAACTTATTAAAACTATGAAAAATTGTGATTAAATTCGCATCATCATATCCCCAACGGCAAACTCAATTAGCATAAAGAACATATCTAAAACAAATAAAAGTGATGAAATTCAATTTTTATTCAAAATTCAAGTAAATAATTTTGATTATATACTTATATTAAATAAACTTACTTTGAACATCACCTAATAAGATTTCTTAACCTAAGTCAGTGTACAATCAACTTATGATATCAGATGAATGGTTCAATGATTGCCTATTTTAAAATACTATTCTTTTGTTCTAAGATGATTTTTGTTGGGGTTCACTCGACCGAACCCCAACAAAAATCATCTTAGAATAATATCTACGGTCAACAAACTCTCTTTTAGAACTATTCTTTTGTTTTTAGCAACCCTTGCAGTATGATCCAGTTGACTCATATTTCCTGGGGCTGGCACAAACAGTAAAGAGGCTGAAGCCAGTGAACCAAGTACATTTGAAGAAAGCCATATCCATTCTCGTATTTGATGCAGAGTTAAAAGAAACAGAGGCTGCATGTGAAGCTTCCTCATCATCTGGAAATTACTGAATTGTATTTAAATATTTGCTTGTATAGCTGTTATGCGATAAATATAATCTAGTAGATGTTAACGTATTTCTGATGTATAAGAAATATTTTTTTCTTTGTTTTAATAGTTTTACTAATGTTTGTATTTTTAATTTAAATAAGGTAAATCAACTATCAGAAAGCAAAGATATAACTAGCAAAGAAATAACTAGAGTTTACCTTACAACTCTTTAACATGTATTATTAATTGGCTTACTGAATGCCCTCCTGCAACTTCAGCTTAGTTACTACTTTATAGGTCATAGTTCTCGTGAGATAATCTTGTTTGTCAGAAGCTTGTTCGGAGAATAATAAAATATAGAAGAAGGAAATCTCTATAATTATAAGGGTTAAAAAACTTATACAGTGTAACAGTTTTTTATCCCTTATAATCGTATAGCTCTTCCCCAGTTTGTTAAAATAAAGAAATCTCTATAACTTTCATACTCTTAAGTTACATTTACAAATTACTGGCTTTTTTAATGTCATGTTTTTTTAGGTGTTTATTCCAGGTTCTAGTTGTTCTTAAAAGTTTCTATCTGAATATTTCTTTGAATGCAGAAAAGTATAAATATGCAGAGAGAGAGAGAGAGAGAGAGAGAGAGAGAGAGATGGTAAATTTTGATCTCACAAATAAGTGCCAAGAAGTGCCTAAGGATTTACAATTAATTTTAGCACTGTGTATAATCTTGTATGAAATATAAGTTAGCATATTTAATTTGTATACTATTTTTTTTTTATTTCATAAGACTGAAGAATTATCATTTGAAACTAATAAAGTTTCTAGTTAAGAAAATTTAGTAAAGCAATTTAAAAAAAAGTTAATTGTGATTATTTGTTAAATATATATAATTGTAAATTATTTTATAATTAATTGTAATTTGTATGCAAATACAAAAAGTGATTATTCGTTAACAACGTGATATATAAAAAAAATTGTTTTTTCTTTAATTTTATGCAATTATTATTTTATGTATAGTTGTAATTATTTTTATAATAAAAATAAAACTTAGCAATTCCTCAAGTGAAATGAATAAGTAAAATTGGCTTCATGATGAAATTGTGTTTTTTATAAGGAATGTTTAAAGCCATTTTTCTTTTTTATATTAAAATTGCTTATTTAAAGGCAATTTTTTTTTTTTTGGCTGTAAAATTTATTATTTATATTAGTTTATTTCAGTTATAAATACAGTATATTTTCAATGTTATTTATTGTGTTACATAGATGCCTTTCTTTAAGTTAAGCAAATTTTTCTTTATTATTGTAGGAATGAAAAGAAATTGACCTCTAATTAAATTTATGCTAGCATAATTAAATTCTATTCAGAATTAAGTCTCTATGTGACCATTTATATTATCATTTACTCGTATGTTGGCCATACTGGGTGCAATTAATGGTTTATTTTAATTTTTGGCCAAAAATGTCGTTAGAGCCCAAAAAAAAAATTACCAAAATAAATAATTGAACATGTAGGCAATATCTTTTATCCTACAGTATACAATTGTGTGTTACAAGAGGTAATAATTCTAATTGTGCAAGTGGTATATTTTTGTTTTTTACTTATTTTCACTAGTTAACATTTGTTAATATTTCATGAATAATTGTTGATTATTAAATTTGTATTTAATATTTGTTACTGATAAGTTTTTAAGGGCAATTTTGTAATTAAGGACAAATCAAAATTGTGGTACGTATTCCTTCTCTACCTCACTTATGTGATAACAATTAGACCTTATTTAGTCTATATTGTTCCTTTAGGTTTAAGATAATATATTGTAATATATAATACATATATTGATTGAACAAGGCTGATTGTAGCTAAGTTTTGTATCTTTTAAAGTCTTGAGAATAGACTTATAATAAAGATTGTTTTATATGACTTTATTTTTTTCCATCTCTAACAAATCACTCAAAAGATACATCTGAGCAATAAGAGTTATGTAAGAAACCATAAGTATGCACATAACTTCTGATATTTTTAAAGTTTTTTTTTTTTCAGAANATATATATATTTAAGTTTAAGTTTACTGCAAGACAAAATTTCATGTAAAAAAAAAGTAGGTAAATTTGTTTCATAACTAAATAACATAATGAAATGTGTATAAATTTAAAAGAATCAATTAAATCATAAATTTCAGGGAAGTAAGAAAAATAAAAACCTACAAATATGTAACTATAGTTGCCTATGTATTCCTGAACTTTCGAGTGAGACTGTAAACTGACCTTTACATATTTTTAGTACATAGGGAATGTAATTTGTTAAACCAGTAAACTAAATAAGAAAAACCAGTTTAAACCAGTCCTATCCAACTACAAAAAATAATAAAATATTATAATTATTAGTCATAAAGAGGATTCACTGAAAAGTGGCTTGGCTGCATTCCTCTGCCTTGAAAGGGAGATGTTTTCTCATATCTTGAAGAGAAAGAAGTTTTTTTTAAAGTAAAATTTATTACACACAAAATTTGAGTAATATAATTTTTATTAATTTTAAGCAAGTATTACAAATGAATTCAGTTATTACTTTATAAATGTCATTAAAAAAAAAGTCATTCTTGAATTGAAATAGTCTATATGAATGAAAGTATCCATTTCTTTATAAGTATACTTAGATAGGTTACACTCAGTTTTATTTTATTTTTTTTGCACGTCGACTCTCCTGAGGTCATTGGTTTAACTCCGGCTTGGGAGATNAACACAGTTGAGCACAAGTTTCTTTCTCCCCATCACCCTATTTGCCCTGACGAATGACTGAAATTCAGGCCGAAACCTTGGCTAAAATAAAAACTTTTTTTGGTTACAAATTATTTTTTAATTCTTCAACTACCAAGACCGAATACCCGATAATTCTCTCTTCATTTAATTTGGCGGTCAACAAATTTACCTCCAAAATCAAAAGTCTATTTCAAAGTCCTATTCTTTTCGATTTTATTATCATTTATGGTCATCCACAAAATAAACATAATTTCTCAAATTTTATTTTAATATTGCTAATATTGAAGTTATTTATTCTAAGATGATTTTAGTTGGGGTTCGGTCAAGGTATTTTATATAATAATATTTTTATAGATAAACATTCATTACATCAAATACTTGGCACATTTGGATGAAATTCTAAATGCCACTGGCAGACTAATGCATAAAGAGACACCTTTAAAACACATATTATATAAAAGAGAAAGATGTAATTATTTTTTTACTCTAAGTGATAATGCTCATTGCTATCCTTATCGTGCTAGTATAGTATAGAAAGAGAGCATTCTCTATGGAGATGATCTTACAATATGTCATATTGAAATTAAATTACTTTTATTTAGGAGAGCATTTTTGTCACAATCTGATATAAAGTAATAATTAAAAGATTGGTCTATAAACTGGCATACATTTTTCTAATGTAAAAATCATTAATTCTCATTTTAATTAGACAAGGACCTTTTCATGATGACGAAGGGGTAAAATAAGTACTAATATTTCTTCTCATTGACATTTCATTGTGGGAGTGGTTGAAATAAGTAGTGGACCTTATTCCACTGTAACATAGAAGTTGATCTGCGATTATTCGAAGCCCACAAACAAGGCCAGCATAGAAGCAGCTCATTTCAAGAAAATCTTGAATTGTCATTTCAAGAATAAAAATATTACATTTTTGAAATAATTTTTGGAAAAATAAAAGTAATATTCAGTCTAGGTCAAAGTTGAACTTTTTAAAGCTGTTTGAACTTTTTAGCTTTTTAAGTGAGAAGTGAAATTAAATTTTTGATAAGTGGATTAAGTCTTAATTAGATTATAATTTAAAAAAATTAATTATTAACTGATAAATACTTTCAAATTGTCTTAAATATCCTTTTGGTCTAATTTAATACATTACTGGTCTAAAAGAAATATTTTTTATCAATTTTCCTAATTCCAATGAAAATTATATTTAACTTTCATATTCTTATTATACAAGAATGGGAGTATAAATAAAGCATAAGAAAATTTCTGGGTGAAAATATTGTTCATCATATTTCTAATTTCTTGGAAAGTGATTTTAAAACATTTTTAATATGATGTTTAGCTAATCTGTCACTATTTGAAAGAGCCAAATTTTCAGATTTTACTTAAACCTTTGAATTTAAAACTATTCAATTCAAAATTAATGAAAATTAATTAGTATCTCTCACTTTTATATTTCACATTATTTAATTTAATGATAAGCAAAATAGGTGTGGTGAAATAAATGACCAAAATGGGTGACTAAATGACATAACCAATCATGATTTATTGGCCATTTAGTTACTTTTGTTTGTTGTCATATTATGCCCTATATGAATTTTTAAATAGTTTCAGTCATAAATGTGATTAAAAAGATACATTTTCTAGTTAAGAAAATTGGACCAGAGCTGCTAATTAGAAAACAATTATTAATTATTTTAAATGTCGATATTTTTTAAAATTTGTAATAAGTTAAAAATAAATTGCAACAGAAAATAAATTATAGAATAAATCAGTAATCATATTTCATCTTCAATATTTCATTTTTGGGAGTGGGGTAAATGGGCCCCGTGTCCCTGTAAAGTGGCATTTAATTTTTTTTTTTGTTTCTAAGTATATTATACTGTCATGAAATTACATGATGTTTTATTAGTAGAATGCAATAAATAAATGATTATACACACACACACACACACAAACACACACATATATATATATATACATACATACACTGACACACACAGAAAATGAAACACTCGCAGCTGCAATATATATATAATAAATAAGAACAGGAGGAACAAAGAGTGTAGTGAGCACACAAACAGAAATTACAAAGAGTANACGCAGGTCTTGCTTGACAAATTTATTTTATTAAAACGATACGCTGAGAATTAGGTAGTTTATTTTATTTGAATAAAATTAAATATGTATGCTAATTAAAATAATTTCAAATGGATAGTTTTTGTCCGTGGAGATTAATAGAGAATTTGTTGGAGTTAGGTCAAGCTTGATCAAAAAAAAAAAAAAAAAAAATTAAAGTAATGTATCTCTTAATTATCTGCCAACGTTTCTGCTTACTTTGAAATCCATCTTCAGGGCTATCATGAAGGCCAGAGGGGATGTGCTGTCACCTGGATCAAATGTTCATGGCTGTCATTTTTTTGGATGAAACNAGAGGGAATGGTGGGTTTCTCTTCCGCCCTGCCACCATTTCAAGCAGAAGCTTTCCAAAATCCAAGTCAAACAAGAGTTGAAGAAAAATGACATTTATTAGTACATCAAGAAAGAAAAAATGCTATTTTGGAGATGGTAAATTGCCAGTCGAACTATATGAGGGAGGTTGGTCAAGGAATGGACCTTGGAATTTTTGGAACTCATGGGATCTGTTCGGGTTTTAATATCCTAGCGCTGCGGATACAATTCCTGCCTAGGGCAAGCTTTATCGATAAATAAAAGCTTGTCCAGAGCCATGGGTGTTTAGCATTGGCAAACTGTAGTATTGTTATGAACTTAATTGATTGAAAGGAAGGGTAACACTTAACAAAGTAAAATAAAATAAGACTATTTTGTATCTCAAAAAGTTTTTATTATTCAAAATGTTTCTGCCTAAATTTCAGGTCATCAATGGGAGAGGTTCTCCTGCTCTAGGATAACTCAATCATGACCCATTATTCATGAGCAGGAGAATCTCTCCCTTCATCATCCCATTGATAACCTGAAATTTAGGCCGAAAAGAATACAAAGTTTTTTGGTTTTATAAAATAGTTTTTATTTCTTCCATGGCCGAATCCCCGAACAATCCTAACTCAGAAAAAGTTTAAATTTTTTTCACCTCTACAAAGTAATAATTGTGAATATGAAGTAAAGAGTAATAACATTATATATCTAGATTTGCAAGCTTAATTCTATCATTCTCCCAATAATATCATACGTTAGAGAAAGAGTATTGTTAATTATTTACAGTGGAAAGGAAATAAATATTAATAAGGAAAATTTCGTTAGACAGGAGCTGCACATACAAAGTAGTTTTCCCACGTTTAATTAAGGTGGGATATAGATGAAGGTCAATTATTTGTTATATTTTGTAAGCCGGAGAAAGAACGTGGAGAGTAAGAAGGAAAGAATAATTTTATTTTTTTTATTTAGAAATTACATCCTGCACAGCGTGCATCTTGCAATGTGCTCTCAAAGTCTTTACTTAATTATCATACCTTCTATTATCCGTCATCATTGGTTTCTGCAAACCATCTTCTGTTGGCGAGCGCTTTCGGACATTGTTCATCCTCATGTGTTCACTGTCACTGTCTGTATTCAACTTTCAATTTATTCAACAGCAGTTAAATACAGACAGTGACGGTGTACACATGTATTCGGCCATGAGGATGGATAATGTCCGAAAGCGCTCGCAAACAGAAGATGGTTTGCAGAAACCAATGAAGACGGATAATAGAAGGTATGACAGTTCTATATTCATTGGTAGTGTTAATATCCCTTTAGATTATTTATCTTTACTTAATAATTAATTAAAACACACACACCAAGCAAATTTATGAGATAGAGAGAGATGGTTTATTCGCATGTTTGCCTGTATGTTTGTATCAAGTTATTTCCACAATTTGTATCCCCACAATTTTAGTTTTATTGCATCCCCACAATTTGTAACTGTCATCACAGTTTTCAAAATCGCACTATAGCAACAGTTTTATTTAAATTCCTATAATTTATATAATGATTAACATTACAATAAATTGGATATTAAAGTAAGTTTTAATTACATAGAAGATTAACTATTGGAGAATATTTCCCTGTGTTTTTGTATAAAAATATTTCAAAAATTAAATACTTATTTACATATTTTAAGATAAATTGTTATCTGGCTTTAAGAGGTGATATTTTAAATTACAAATACTGTGACTGTGAATTTCATACAGTGTCCAACACTATTGGGCATTTATTAGTGTTTCGTTATATTCAACTTGTGTTATCTTTAACTTGTGTTATTTTGTTCTCCAACGAAGTTAGGAATTTCCGGGGGGAACATATAAGACTGAATGATCTGGTAGGTTTGTTACAGGGGCAGGAGTTCTGCAGGGAAAGCTGCTCATTTGGCATTCGAACCGAACCTCTTTGGAGAGCATTAGTTACTCCCCTATTAGAGCGATCGTTCACGAACGTTACTTAGTCAAACGGAGAGGGCCTAAACGTTCAGAGCTGAGTGATGCTGTCGATCGGGGACTCCTCTCTCGCTCTCTCTCTCTCCCCTATCTCTCTACTCCAAGATCTTATACATTATGTAGCAGGAGGCCAAGAGCTGGGAAAGCGGCTCATTACGCGGCTGGTGCGCTACCGTCCCGACAGATAGCGCTCCTAGCCAGCTCCCCACTCAGATATATATCATGTTGCACAACTAGGTCTTTAACTTACTTAATCACCGATAGAGTGTGCGCTTACAGCTATCCTCGAGATAGCAGCTTCTTACTTACAACTTTCACACATGTAGTAATATTATTTTTCTCTAATCTCTATTTAAATTAGTAATTGGGACCGATACAAATGACTATTAGCCAATTGAAAATAAATAAAAAATGCATAATTGGTTTTTGGCTGATAGCGAAGTTCTTATAAAGAAGTATAAAGGAATAGCTAATTGTTTCCTTTGAATTGCTAAAGCTAACTTTAGGCTTAGCACTTTCAAGGCCAAAGGCCTTAGATGAGTAATGAGTACTCATCAAAGCCTCGATGAGTACGCCTTAATCATGGAGTACTCATCTTCTTACTCCCGAGCATACAGCGCAAACACTTTCTATTCAACGTGTCTGTGATCTAAAGATGAGATGTTAGCCTTAGAAGCGCTCAGTCTCAAATGAGAATTAAAATAAAGCATAAAACGTTTTCATCAGGTTTGTCATTAGTTCTCCGAGGAGCGCCCACGTTACAGAGTTCTACTCCAAGTCGGGATGGTTGTATCCATCTTACCGTGGACAATATTTCCTTGGTCCTCTCCTCTATCAAGTCATATTTCGCCTGTCCTTCTTCCATACATTCCTGTCCCACTCGCTCTCCAGATTCCGATCTTTATCCTCCACACACGTATACGCTGCAATTAGTTGTTCCTTCCTCACCATATACTCCAGTCTCTGGAACTATTATAGCGAATATGAAATATTCGTCAATCCTCCTCGCTCGCATCCTTTAAATCCCAACTATTTGAACATCCTCTCTCTGTACGATTGGGAACCAGGAACTGCTAAACTGTATCTTGTTTTTTTCTTTTTTTTTTTTTTTCTTCTTATCATGATTAATAGTTATTGTATTAGTTTTTTTTGCGTTGCACTCATTTTCTTTTTGTACACCAATTTTATTAACCCATTTATGTTGTTAAAGACTAGNTGAGAGGGAATAGAATAAAAAAATCTATCTGTCCCAGCCAGGAATCGAACCTGGATATTGTAGTGGGAATTTATTGACATATCTAGCTCGTCCTGGTGGTGCTTTGGTTAAGCACGCCGGGCCGGATAGCAGGAGATCCAGGTTCGATTCCTGGCTGGGACAGATAGATTTTTTTATTCTATTACCTCTCATTAATTGTTTAACAATATATAATGAGTAGTTTTTTATTTTGAGGGGGGGAGGTCGGTTAAGGTTAATCCAAAAAATACGAATTAATGAATGTGTATTCTGTATTGTGCTACATTCTAAAACTAATTTTTTTTTCTTTTTTAATAACTATCCACTTACAGTCGAAATCTGCACTATAAAATTAACCAAAGGATGGTATGAAATGAATGGTATAAATACTTTCTGTATCAAGACGGCCTTTGAAACCAACCCTTTTGGCGAGGGCCGAATGAAAAAGGACAAGGAAAGAGGCCAGGGCTGACGTAAATAGGCTGACTGATATAGTGGTCTCACAAGTGGGGCAAAGCCAAGAACCCGGGTTCTCGAATCCCACATGTGCCTTTTTTTTTGTGAGTGTGTGTGCTTCAGAGTATCATAGAGGAATTGTCTTGTCTCACTTTGACTGCGAGGCGCTTTTAAATGTTAAATAAGAGGCTGAGGCCGTTATAGAGCGAAATTAGACTAATAGAAGGGATGGAGGAGTCAGGGGAGAATAATATATGTTTTTTATACTACAGCAGGGGTGATATAGTATTGAGTAATGAAACTCATATATCATCATATAATGATAAAAGATGTATTCTATATATATATTTTTACACGCGCACGCGCACGCTCACACACACAAACTCGAATGAAAAAGCAACAAGTGAAAAAAAAAATTAAGTTACTCAAACTTAGGCGAGCTCATAATTTAAAGGTGTTATTTAATCAAATAATATTTTTTTAAATCTCAACTTATTTACTATTTAATAAAAAAAAGAAAGAAAAACTTTATAAATGCGAAGAATTACATGACATAGAATTTCAGTAATTACTGCTTTAACATGACAGACATTTTTTCTTAATTATAATATTAATAGGCATTTTTGTTGACTTTAACACACTTCTTTCATAATCACACGACTTAAGTAAATCTGACTATATAAGTTGGCAAAGACAAGAGAAAATTATTTTATACGTGAATCAACCAATCTTACTCAATAGATTCCAAAAGTATGTCCGATAAACTTATGTAAAGTATTTTTAAAATTTTGTTTGTTCACTCTGAGTCTGCAATTTTTAAAGAATATTTTTAATTATTGATATTTTTAATTATTGATTTGAAATTTTCCTTTGCAAAATCTTAAGATTCTTAGTCGCTGAAATCAGGTAACTACAGATAAGGTAGGTGGCTGTGAAAGGCTTCTTCAGGGCCGAATGGAGAATAAATGTGTTCATTCCCCATTCGGCCACGAAGAAGACATCAGACGATGTGCGAAAGCCCGAAAGAAATCATATTTTTGACACCATCAAGCCCGGAGGAATTAATAAATAATGTGAAGCTTCTAATGACAAGGCTTGAAGGTTAATTGTTGACTTAAATAGTTTTAAGAAATTTACGGGATTAGTAGAGAATTTTTTGGGGTTTGTCCAACCTTGACTGAACCCCAACAAATTCTCTACTAATAATCACCAATGTCAAAAAATCTCCATTAGAAAGTGACGAGAGTTCCTGAAAAAAAAGGTCATTTTTAGGGAGGAAAAAAAATACACATAAATAATTATGAATGAAGACTTCAAGAATTAAGATGGCTTCCTGCTGGGTCAGTATTAGCACCGAAAAAGTTTTTCGAAAACCTCTTTCTTGACACTTTACTTAATCTCCCACTCCAATTGGTTCGATTTTGTCTGAAATGATTAGAAACCCAGTCTTTCATTTTTCCCTTAAAAGCTAAATGTCTAATTTCAGTAAGAAAAAAATGGAAACTGTCGCCTGTAGAGCATTAACAAACAAACACTTTTAAAAATTTCAGTAATTATTATTTTTGGAGTCTAGCATGAAGAATCGGAGAAAATATAGAGAACAATTTAAATTGGTTAAAAACACCCCCTCCATTTTTAAAATTCACTAAGGAATAAGGATAAGGATAATCTCACAACCGAGATTGGTTTCGTGTCCTCCATCAGACCAAATTGGTCGTCTAAAAAAACCCTCAGAGGCTCATCAGTGATTTTTCCCAGGAAAATCACGGTGGTCTATCAGCTGTTGCAAAATCACCTAATGTTCCACGAGGCCTTCATGTCCAATGCTAGCTAAGGATCGGGGCACTTTTACCACAGGTTCCATCAAAGCTGGGTATTTGGAAATCAAGATAAAGCTGATAAGGAAGAAAAGCGTTGAAGCCGAAAATTATTTACTTCATAAATATTATTTTTTTGTGGTATTTGACCCAACGTAAATTTTAACAATTTAAAATTAAAAACCTTCTGCTTCCCGGTAGCATAAGCGGTAAATGCACCGGCCCAGATAGCAGGAGATCCAGGTTCGAGTCCTGGATGGATCAGTTAGATTTTTTATTCTGTTCCCTTGCACTAAAAATTGTTAATTATCTACTTCATAGCGGTATCTAACTCCATTGTTAAAAAAAAAAAATCTCTACAACAAACGGATAATTTGTGATTTTGATCGTACAGATTGCAATTAGTGATCAATGATACTGATCGCTTGATAGAATAGAATAACTATTAACATACAACTTCAAAATTGTGTTTTGAGAAAAAATTAAAAAAAAAAAAAAA